>NHOP01000263.1:0-16978 GCA_018697155.1 Pyramimonas parkeae | reverse complement strand
CAGTACTCGCACGCAGGCAATGTGTAAAAGTTAGCTGTTTCCTGGGTTTAAAGTTAACATCAGTTTGAACTGATCGACAAAGGGGTTTGAATGAAATCGCTCTCCTTGAACAGAACACTTCTTCACCTCAGACTTCCGCAGCGGCCGTAAGCCGAAGACCTTTGTTCGCCGAGCGGACGCTGGCAAGGGGGAGGTGTGATCCTGGCCGTGGCCTGATGTGTGCTCCGTATGGGTGGATTTGATGAAACTGCGCCGCGCTACTTTGTCACCACGTGTATGCATTCAAGTGGAGTCCCTAGACCCCACTGCTGCTCTACTTCTAGGCATTCTCAGAGGGCTGCTTCGATGAACGCAGGTTCTGTTCATGCATCAAAGCAGGGTCGACGCGCGCGGGACATCGAGGTTTGTGTGTGTTCTGTTTTTCAGAATGAGCTGGTGTTCCCAAAAGGTGAACTCCTACGAATCCCGGTGTGGAAGTTGCTGGATATCGCCGGCGTTGTCCTGGATGCTCCGTAAGTTGCCGTACCTGTTTCCCTCCCTGTCTTCTTCGATATGATGTCCAGCATCAATATGAATTTTGTGGTATGCCTTGCGCTAGAAAACTGCAACAAGCAAATCAATCCACATCCTTTGAATGCTGGTTACTGTAGTCTGAGTTTTGAACCGTTAACAGGGGATCGTTGGTGGGCGAAAAAGCTCGCTGTGGGCCAGGACAGTGCACGTCTGCTCTGGCCTTGTTGGCAGAGTCAAATCGATGCAACACTCTGCCCAGCGTAATTTTTGCACGTTGAGCCTTTTCAAACGATACTGTTCTATCTTCTGTGAGCACAAACATATGTGTAACAGCACATCAGGTATGTTTTGTAAGCGAAGCCCCTTGGTGAACATCGATGCCGTGACACGTACTTCTGAACACTCCTACCATGGCTAAACCATCGTGCTGTTGGTTTCATATGTGAAAAATGCGGCTACACTTATAGCTGAGAAGATGTCCTATGATTAGAACAATTCGTACTCTTTAGCTTAGAATTTCTTGCTTGCATGTACATCGACCAGGCATGGTAAAATAAACACCCAGGCGTGAGTGGAAGCCGTTGTTCATTTGAATGCTGTACAAAAGTCATTCAGGACAAAAAAACAAATCGAAAATCCAGGTTTTAGCAGATGTACGCAGTTTTTAAGGATAGAAGGCTCACATGGGCTTGAGCAGATGAGCCATGGATCTGGCTTGCCGCCCTATGGATGCGACCTTATAATGCGTCTCGTGTCAAGAAATCAACATGAAGAATGTTCTAATCGCGAACTGGACCTGATGAAAATGTACACCCTCCAGATTTCACTTATCGCCTTTGATGATACCAGCATCAACAACGACACCAACACCTTACGAGCTTCCTGGTCGATATTGTGATGATATGTGATGTTTGTGAAAATGCAGGAACAACGTTGTGGAAAGTGGACAGCCATTGAACGTGTCAGGAGTATTGCAGAAAGGCAACCAGCCTATGACTCGATTAACTGGTGTGAATCTCAACCTGAAATTTGAGTACTACAATCTCAAACAGGTGATATTTTGCGTCGCATCCCTTATGGACATGCCTGGCACCACTTGTTGCTCACACTTCATGTGTTTAAGGAATAGAGGGATTCGAGCAATATTCAAGCAAATAAAAGTTTTTCACACACTTCGCGTGAGCATGTAGGCCGTGCGCAGAAAACTGTTGTATTTCTCGGCTGGAGGATACAACCCACAGTATGATGAGGCCTGGCTCGTCCTACATCTTGTGCAAGCACAGTGTAAGGGACGATGATTACAATGCAAATTGATATGACTAAGCTGCCTTGCTACCAGATGGGTATATCTTGTTTCGATGCGTTAGGATAACATCTGCTAGACATACATTCTCTGGTGGTCAACACCACCAATTTACGAATGGTAGTGTCAATTCAGTGACCTTTGTTTGCTGGTTTTCACTGCCATGAGCTCTCACACCTCGGTTGAGCAGTATAACACCAACTCACGACAAGCCTGATCGAGTAGGAAATGAATGTTGTCTGAGGGTACTTGGCTCCCTCTCAGCATCCTGCGAGTTGTGTTGTTTTTATGCAGAACCCAGACGACAGGTACAGTATGGACCCCATCTGCATCGTCACGATCAGTGCAGAGCGTATGTGGGTGTCTGCTGGGCAAAAGTTGGATGAGGTGTCCCTTTCGTCAACCACAGTACGCGCACTCTTTGTTTCACGGAGTGCGATGACGTGATTGGAGCACGGTTGTGTGAGCTGAAGGCCTCCTGTTTGAGGTACTCAGGAACTCACAGTCAGCTACGCTGGTGCATCATGCACGAGGCAACATGAATTTACACAATTGTTTGTTTCTGAACCCCCTTTCTCAATCAGACACCATGTATAGGTTATGTGATTGTGGGCAGTGTTAGCCCCCCATGACCTGTCTATAGAGTCCCACATGTGAGAACATGGTTGAGAAAGCTAATTGCTGCGATACGTTCAATGAACAGGAAATTGAGCAAAACGCAAACGGTGCCACTACCCGGGGCCGCATGGAGGGATCGTATGCCTCGAACTACGATTACGGCATAAAGATATCGGTGAGTGGTAAACACCGCAGTAGTGCATTAAGTCTCTATTGTCAGAATAAATGTATCCCTCCACTATTTTCTTGCACTCTCTCTGTCCAAGCCCCCTTTCTGGAAAACGGAGCACGCAGTGACGGACCAGGGTTGTGCATATCTACCCTGAATTATGTTTTCACAGATGTAAGAGAAGCATGCCGCAGTGACTGCATATGATCTATGCTCCTGATTTCTATTTTGTCACAGTTGGAAAAGCTCGTTTTTCTGTGCTGGAAAAGCTCGTTTTTCTGTGCTGGAGGATTTTCATCTAGGAGAACAGTGCACTGATGTTGCCGGGGCAGACTTTCTTCGAAAAGTCTTTAGCGACGCTTGCTGCACTTCAACTTGCCAAAGCTTGGTGAGATAAGTTTTGATGGGGTGTGGGTGGACCAGATGATCACTGCTGGAGCTATCTACCGCTTTGACATCTTCCAGCTGGTCACTTCCTTGGCAACGGTTTGTGTAACATATTGTTTATGAAGATGTAGACGGATGTTTTGCCATTTGAGGCGTTCAGTCTGGTTACAATCACAGATGCTTGTATGCTGAGGGAACATGATTTATTTCAAACCATGCCCCTGCACCTTGCGGCGTGGTTTGAGGTATACCGATTCACGATCAAAATAGTTCATCACTTATTTGGTATGACACACGAAGATTTACATTCCCTCTGCAGCAGCTTACTGCACCAAACTTTGCATATGATTGTCTGCTTTGGTTAGCCTGTGAACTTGCTGATGGCGATGATGATGTTTCTCTCGATGGGTTTGATGACAGGCATCCATTCTCGTGGGTAATGTCACCACTATTATCACTATGATTGCGCTCGCTTTGGGTGCGTACTCAACTTGACAGAATCTGACCATGTTGACAACATATTGAAATTGGATATCTATGTTCCATGACCGGAGCGGATAGTTGATGGTCTTCTGGCGCTTGATTTGACTGCACACTTCAATCCTACCATCATCCGGCTTTTCCTGTATTGGAATGCATTCACACATCAATTTCATTGTTATGACACAGTTAACAGCGTTGGTTGAACCGCATGTACAGGAGCACAATCTTTTTGGGTGGTCTGCAACGGGATGGGGACTCTCTCAGGTACCTCTAAATCAAATACATACAAGGAGGCTGCCAACACAATTTTTGATTTTAAGCGCGAGTACGCAAGATTTGCCGCATTGTCTATCGTTGCTCATCAAAGCTTCAACGCCTTGGATACTAACAAGTCGGGCTACATTACTCGGCAAGACCTCTTCGCAGCTCTGAAATCGATTTTCCAGGGAGCTACCACAATTGACAACAATGGTGAAGTTGTGAAGATGAAAGAAGAAGACATGAAGGTGTGTAACTCCTTAAATCGTTTTTGAATATCTCACTAGTGCAACTTGACAAACCATGCATGCAGGTTTTGCAAGGGCGCTGGTTTATTCAAGCATCTTGTTGATGTCGATGCACCCTACGTTTTGTACGCAATGTACCCAAATGAAAAAACTGTATGTGCAGCTCACCGGCAGATCGTGCTGGCATATGCCGGAAATGAATGTTTCAATAAGTTGACTCCAAACATTGTGTCAACCGCGTCAATTCGTCATAAACGTTGCGTCTAGCGGCATCAATGCACAGAGCTGGGAGCATAATAATCCCCCCGCATGACTGGAAGGGTAAAGGCCCTTCGAACTTACTGTCGGCTTACTGAGTGATCAGGTCAATGTTGTACGCCCGGCTATGTGGCGATACTGTCGCTTTCAATTCGTGCATGAAATCTTCCGACCGCAAACAGCACAACAGTGTGCGTCATGTGGCTTAACTGTACTGTGCTCGCCTCAAATGTTTGTCTACATTTAACAGTCTTGCTAACTCATTAGCTGCTCCAGCTGGATTCATTGTTTGCATACTGTCCTCTTGGACCAAAGAGCACCAGTGTGCACATGGATGATAGCCGCACTGACTATTGAAAAGAAAATTCAGGGCAACCATGCCAAAGATGTGTGGGATCGGAGTCATATGATTGATACACATGGTGGTGGACCTAATTTGGGCTGTTGTGATGTAGGAATTTCGTCATGTTGTTCGCCGTTGCCCCTAGCGGGTAGTGAGAATCATAGGCTTGCAATGTGCCATTACTTCAGAATTTTCCATTTTTGCCCCATTTGGCTGTAAAACGTGATCGAAGTGGCAATCATGTTATGCATGTCAAAATCTCGTGGCAGCTGACGCAATTTGCGATGTGCCCACATATGTAGGTCTCATCCGATGCTTTGGGTTGTACTTGTGCAATTTCTGCAGACAAGCAATTGAATGGAATTTAGTTCTGTGATTGATGGAACACTGGCTATGGACACGATTAATATCCTTGATTATATGCTGGTGGTGGTATTTGGGTAGCGCAACAGTCAACCATGTACTCTGTCTCATGTGTAAGCACTATTGATTCATGCTATGTGTTGTAGGAATGCACTTTGAGGAGCATGAAATGGTCAGCAGCAAGAACTTTTGCTCAACAAACATGCTTTGGATGCATATGTAGAACAAATTTATGATTTTGTTTGTAAAGTAAGCAGCTTCAGATCATGCCACCGTCATAAGTATGGCTCACCCAAGCTTGTGCCCTTGGATTGATGCTTTACTTTTTCGAGTGTATCGTTGATCTTGTTGCTCATCTCAATAAGTGTTTTGTTGGTATGGCTTTCCAACTATCGTCATGGGATTATGGCGCGTAGTATAGTTCATCACCATAAGATGCGTGCGTGTACTTGCTTTTATGTGATTGGATGGAGAGCTCCAGTGCATGCAGATGTTGTGCATTCATTGAAGCAGCAATTCTAACAAAATAAAACTTGACTCGTGTACACTGCAGTTGCTGACTGAATTTGTCACTCGAGAGGCGGACAATTCCATAAGCAAGGAGGGTCAGCTGCAGCAAGTGGGCGATGGGCGTGTGTCACTATCTGAATGGGTGAACATTGTGACTACAGACACAACTTGCTACGAAACTCTTATCCAAGTGCTACACAATATGGGCTCGGATGAGAGACAAAAGTTGCTCGATAGGTTTGGGGGGGCCCTCATGCAGAAGGAGCTTGAAAATGCCAAACAGGTTGATGAAAGGGCCGCGATCGTTTAACCTTGCCTGCCAAGTATTCTCAGATATTCGATCGAAATGTCCCTTCTAAGTTTTTCGCAAGGTTGTGCAATGCCACTGTGTGTGAGTTGACAGAAGTGTTGGTATCATGTTGGACAGAGTCAACGAACTAGAAATTGTGATGGTTGTTAATGTCGTGCAATCAAGTGGCAGTAAAGAGATGAATGATGTTGCTGCCGGGGCTTTCATCGGCCCTGGGTTTGAGTACGTTGAATATGGCCGGCCACCCTCAATCAAAGTTCCGCCTCCGCATGAGGGTGCGCTGCATCGTACTCTGCGAACGAACGGAATACGAGACGGTCCGTTCCATGTTTGTATACGCCCCACACCATTGATAGACAGTTTCCAGTGTAATAGAATTAGAAAACATACAAAAACAGCCCATTGGTGCCGAACAGCTCAAAGCATCAATCAGTGCACGCAAAAAACTCTGAGAGTACATTCGTTAGCTTGTGCTCTTCCTTACAGCGCACCGCCCACTTGCTGTGAATATCTAGTAGGAAATCAGAACTCTGTTTCTGTACTTCTTTTTCTATGTTTTCTGAACACACCGCAACCATATCTACCGATATCATCTCGACATGTGTCATGTGGCTTCCATGCAATATAGACCCAGAGCGCAGTGTGTTCAGAGGAAAAGGTGTTCGATGTTATCGACGACAGATGCAAGGGGGTAGTTGGTTGATGTCTTGGATCAACATGCAAGCACCGTTATTCGCTGATCGACTAGAGTCTGCGCAATATCTGTTTGTGCACACGCAATCCCAGTGTCACTGCAGGGTATCCGATTTCAACCAACGAAAATATATGCATGTTGATTGTGGGTGAAGTGAAATGTCACAGCAAATCGACTTTCACGGTGCGCAGTCTCCGCAACCGATGCAACCGCGCTGGAGCCTGGGTATGCGCTGTGCGTCTCAGAATTCACAACATCAAGCCAGGTATTTTTTGTTTTCGCTTATACGATAGAGAAACGAGCGTTCATACACCAGAGAGTGCCCTATTCAAGAAAAAATGTGTTCAATTTCGAATACTTCTGGTATACTTGCAAGTGATGCACAGTCACCCGAAGTATCCTATCCTGAATCACTCTTGAGTCAGATTCTGCAAGCGTAAACACATATGTACGTGCATGATTGTCGCAATTTTTTTTCTGAACATAGTCACCGGAATAATGAATTATTGGCCAGCGAAGTGTCTCCGTCCTCCGGTGTCGCTTTTTCATGATGAACGACAGTATGTACGGTGTGGTCATTGGGATTCGTGGTCGCACGATGGTTTGGTTATGATCAGACACGGAATCAGCAATACTGTACCCTTCAAAATGCGAGCATACTGATATATAATTGCGTGCTGCTCGAAACCGTTGTCGAATTATATTCTGAGTTGGGGCATCTTGGACATCGCAATGATGTGATCCTCCGTTATCCTCGAGATCCAAACTCGATTACCGCCCACACCAGGTGTAAAGTGAGTCATCCTTTTCGCTCTCCTTACATGAATTGGTAGGGGCATTAACCCTCCATATCAATCCTTCTTTGGTTGAAAAAATTGATTATATACTAAACAACATTGCGGTCCTTCCATAGACGGCCGATGCTGACACTATCGTCAACCGTCGAATGAGAAGTTGATCAACTGTTTAGACGCGGGGGTCCACATCGTGTCGATTGATCGGAAATCACAAGATTTTGGGTGCGCGGATTACTTCGGAATACACACACATGCACGATTATCCAGGAAAATCACACACGTAAGCAGACAACAGATCACTTTATGCGCTGGTATGATGTGGCGAGAGCTGCACATTATTGCAGTCTCCACACAAGATATTCACACATTGTGGATATCCGACTATCGAATCCAAGATCACCTGTGGAGAGTGCAAATATTACCAGTGTTCACAGTGAGCTACGTGCAAAACACGGAAACCATCCTTGTGCTTCAACAACTAGATTTGCATCATATCTTGGCGCACTTCATTGTTTGAACACAAACAGTGGAATGTACTCTGCGCTTGATACTTATACTCTTAGTTCTGAATCGAGCTGACATAGCCGAGGGGACATCGAAGATATATCAACATAAACGTCGTTCTAGAAATGGCGCCTTCTGCTGCGCCAGGTCCTCGCTAGTGTGCTTTGGAGCACATGCGATCATGATGCGAGTTCATCGTACGCAAATCGTTGCCCTCTTTACAATGCGTCGCTGAGTCTTATCCGGGATGTCGGAAAGATGGCCTGCATATTTGTCTGGCCTTTCCAAAAAAAAAAGTGACAAACTGCAGAGTGCAGCGACCGCGAAGCAAAGAACTCAGCATTTTGAGGACGTTCGTCCAAGCGAATGAAGCGTTTTCTGTACATCGTACACGTGCATGGAAACCCGCACAGGCATTCGTACTTGTCACAATTAGGCGTCGACGAGCACAAATCATACCTGACATTCAAGTAATCCGACTGCACCTTTCCCGCTAAGGCTTGTGCGATTTGATGGTACCTAAGTATATTTCAAAAGCTTAGTTGTCTGTTCTTTGTGTGCCCGATCATTTCAATTTACTTCTTTTTATGCCGCCTAGTACGCGTCACTGATTTGTATACTGACACGCGTCCTGATGACACCCAAACTACGAAGTATGTACAGCCAAAATAGTTGCTTCGTAGTATTCACAAACCATAAATGTAAGCGACCAGTTTCGAGTCACGACTATGTGATCACGCGTGATTTGAATAGAATAACTAGATTTATACAGTTTGCAAGAGGCTTTAGAACTGCTCGTATCTCCGCCAGAAATGTGCAGTGAAACCCCGGTGCCCTCATCACCATTACGCGCACCTAGTGTACTACGAATAAAAGTTCACACGGCTCCTTAGCATCAAACATCATTCTACATGGCGTTCCGTCCAGGAACGTGAACCGAAGCGGCCACCAGGAAAAACACTTTCCACAAGGTGAAGCTCGCCCATGGTAAATTTCAGACACATATGTAGACACCTATCCGCTTCCCAATTGCACGAATACTCTTTGGTGTTCGGATCTGGACACGGAACCAGGTATTGTCGAACGAAACATCAAGAACATAAATGTTAAGCCAGGCATGGTCTACAACTAAGCCTCGCGTTGGCGACCTGGATTTGCACACAGTCTATATTGCCACCAGTCTCTGCAACAATGCTCCGATGCACGCTAATCGTCTCCCAGGTACAGTTTTCCCAGGCATTCGATTAATAACTCCAATCGCTGCTCGCTTGCATAGTCAACGCCATAACTATCACATAGTTTCTCCAGACAGTAGTCTAAGAGAATCTTCAGTTTTGTCTCCAGTGGGCGGGTGTTTTGTTGCTGCACGAACCGGACAATCCAATACAAGCAAACCCAGTAATCACATACCATTACAAGCATTCAATAAGTTAATCATTCTCAACCCTCAAGTCACCTGCTGCAACATCTCGTTGATCGGCAAACAAGCTCAAGTACCGAAGATACAACTCATTTCCAATGACACGTTTATGGTGTGCTTCAGGGTCAACGTGAACGCATATCCACAATAACATTAACACACTCATGCACATACCGACAAGAGTATGATCACACTCATGGAATGCACTGTAGCAACATGTGAATCAAATGCCCTGGTATCTTGACAAACTAGGATAGCAGGCAGTACACTTCAGTGAACAGGAGCATGGAGGTTTGCCGCCCACACGATGACCAAGATATGTTGCGTCCATGCAAGCGGCAAAAGAACATCATGCGAGACCAACCTCAAAGCTTGCAGATGCTCGACGGCCAATGGGTACAAATAAAGCGAGGGGGTCATCAGCATCCTGGTTGTTGCTTTCTTGTGTCTCAGAGACGTCAGCATCGCCTTCAACATTGGCTTCCTCGAACATTGCCGAGTTGCTTTTTGCAACCAATAGGTTGTGGCTGCTGGAGGTTCCCAAACGTTGCAATTGCTCGTCCTCTTGCTCTTGTTCCGCATTCCGTCTTTGCTCTTCCTCCTGAAGTTTGTCGTTGTTCATCTGCAAATATGACGGGTATCGACTGAACACACCATCCTGCACAACTCCCCACAAAAGATTAACGGAATTCATTTCATTTCGAACAGCTTACGCAAGTCAAAATGAGTTGCGCTTTGGACCTTATGAAGAAACATGACAGATGCACTGCAGTGATAGTTATACTTATCAATGCATACAGTGCATACATCAATCATTAAGCTACTGATCAGGGAAACTAAGAAATGGGACGCCCAGATGCAATACAAGATTCATGCGCAGAACAGGCGATCGAGTTTGAGATGGGCTAGACAATAGCTGATTTCAAATCAAGAAACTCCATACAATATTGAAAGCATGGCAATGACATGCACACAACAAAACACAAATTGCCTTCAAAACCTCTGATCTCTTTCCAAGGGACATTGAATTCCTAAATTCAGGGTAAGATGCTCACAGGAATTCCAATCGCCAACAGCTGCTCTTCTCCGGGTAGGCTGCATGCGTCGGAAAGGCGCGCAATGCACTCCAGAAAGTCAGCAAACGAAAGTGAATTAGAGGCCACCATACTCTTCAAGGGATCTGCGCGGAACATGCAGCTCCAGAAGAAACAAAGCCTGGTGTCGCGATCTGTAACTTTCAACACATCCGGAATGCTGTCGAACCCCGCGTGGCTCATGAACAATTGTAACTGGGGAAAATAGATCCGTCCTAAGGGCCCAGAGTACGCTGCAAACAAGGCCTGACAACCCATCCCCGACAGAATAGACAGCTGTCAACATCACCATGTTTGCTGATACAACAACTTGATCCGCAATCTACCTGCTCCGCAACCAGCCGTTGTCGCTCTGCAAGGACAATGCAGCGCATCATGGAGTGACAATACACACGAAAGGAGAATAAGGGGAATAGGAAGTATGTAATACCAGCTTCATCAGTGTACGCGATGAAACAAACATGCTCCATATCACAACACATTCACGGGTCGGATTAAAGGCAGTTGTTACACACAGTTGCCTAGTCCAGAAATCTCTCGCAGCCTGAATGCATGTTTGATACTGCTCACCTGCAGCAAGGGAAGATACGGAATGAAAGCAGTTTCCACCTCGGACGTGTACAGACGATTGCATCGAAAGTCGTTGGGATCAATAATGGCAGCATGTGGTAGATTCGGCAAGATGTTGTTGCTGATGAGCTTGTCCAGACCCGAAGCTACATCCTTGGCTGTGTGGTCAATCACATATTTCGCTAAAGCAAGCCGGATGACGGCCTCCACGAATTCACATCTGGATAACTTCGAAGATTTTCCAGTCTCCTCAGCTTTCTGCAAAGCTATCCATGTAATATGTGAGACAAAGAGGCGTTCTGGATTTGAAGAGCTGAGGTGTGAGGTAAAATGGTTTTATCAATCAATGCGAAGGCCGATGCATTGCAGGTGAAAAATTCTATCAAGCTTAAGCCACAAACTTTTCCACATCATCAAGCGTGAGGCGTACAAGTATAACAGAGTTTTTCACGCGTTGTCTGTTGTGCAAACCAGATTTTGAGCAGTGTGCTGGGCAATCAGCGGGGATACACACATAGCCTGCCCAGTCCTGGCGTTGGCTGGAAGCGAAAAATATGGCAGTGCAATCCTTCTCTTTGCAGTGCATGCTGGACGAGTCCGCTAGATGACACTCGGAGATGAAGTGTGCAAACTCCACCTCCCCAATTCCACTCTGGGGCGCATTTGCTGACATTGAAAAGTATAGGTAGGCCAGAGACAGGCTTTTGAAGTGAGCGCCCAACACATCATGCACTTGGAACAGCATACTCAGTCCTCCATGTCGAATGACCTGCGTGCTCCACATATATTCACATGTAAAGAAAGTAGTCTTCGTCCTTTAAACTAAGCTTGATGGGATGATGGACAAATCCAGGGTCACGTGTACAGGTGTGACGCCTGCAAACCATGGACATGGGCTCGCAGGTGCATACGAAATCACAGGTGTACTTTCCATGCCATGCATCATGTGTTCAGTGAGTGATCAGTGAAACAGAATGCCATTTATTGTCATCGATTTCATTTGCCAAGAAAGTTGAATGATTCCAAATCAAATTCAACAAGACGGGTCATGCACATTCAAACAGGCATCCAAACTAGCATGTAGATATCCAACACAGCTGCACCCTGTACATTGAAGTCGATATCTGCATGCTCAACCCAAAATCTTACATTTCAAGGAACTTTGCCCGATTGACTCCATATGATGCGAACTCACAAAGAGGACCACTTCTATATTTCAAGTCGCAAAACACATTCCCACCTCGTGCATCAAAGGCATTTTCGATGATAATCTCGCCCAGTCTATTTCCAAGCCGACTGCGTACACTTGGTCAGTGTCCACCAGGTCCAAGGAATAACTGTGACACATGCGGGTACGCCACAGCTCAGACTCGTTTGCAACCCAATGCATTGGCGTCTCAGGTTCGTCCGGCACTTCAACTTCTTCGTCCTCCTCTGCTGTCTGTACTGGTGCTGGCTTTTGTATTTCAACAGTTATCACCTGCTCCACTTGTTCGCGTACAAGCAGCCGCATTGGACGCACTCGCACCACGCCATGTTGTGTGCACTTTCCCTCCTCAGTGCAACTGCAAAATAGTTAACCATTAATCGCTGACCCCTTTGTCAATGGTAAATCTTAAGTCGTCTGTTCCTCGAGTCATGTATTCCTTTGGGGGGACACACGAGTGAACAATGCCAATCACCCATCTGCAAATCATTTCTGGGCGCGCACCAGTCGATTGCAATTGAACACACACGCGTGCATCAGGGCACAAAGCATCTATGTGGCATTAAAATACATCCTGCATGCATCATCAACACGATTATGTGTTCAAACAAATGCGCTTGAACCTAGCACTAGCAAGACACGCAATGGGCACATCCTGTTTACCCACTTGTGCGGGACAACGTCGAGGGTGTGCCTGCGCGGCGTTGGGGGTAATTCAGGTGGGCAGCGGTATGGAAGTGGCATAGGCTCTGCTGGCTGGCAGAGAGCAGCAGATATCGGCTTTGGGCATTTGGGCAGAGTGTTCTGCATGATGATTGTCAGATTAGTGGGAACGTGCGAGCGGCCTTGAAGGTTTACAATAACCTCATCCACAATCCTCTTCCCTGCATGATAGAAATGACCCTGCCCCACATCGCCGGATGCGTAGTGCTCACTGACATGATATTATGCATTGCTGCTTGTTCCCTGAGACCGCAAAGAAAAATCATCATGCCGTAATCTAGGCTTCAAATATGCCAAGCGTGTGTCCACGATACATTGGAACAAAACAGGCCAATTTAGGACAAGCACGGCAGGACTAGAACAACACAAACGCACAGCATTCTGAAGTCTAAAACATTGAAATACCACACAGCAGACCAATACCAAACAACCTACGGGCTGTGAATGTGCGAATATTCAATGTTGAACAAATAGGATCCCTTGCAATCACAACAACTATGTCCACTTTGCAGTCCTGTCTACAAACCAATGCTCCTACCTGCTTGCCATTGGGCAAGTTGTAGTGCTGGAACAGGTGCGCGCACACCAGCGAACCCTGGGTGTGCTCCCACGCCGCCAGCTGCGAACCCGAGCCAGGACTCACTTTGTGGCTTGACCTGTCAAAAACAAACTGATTTCTAGCGCGCTCCGCACCTACCAAGGCCATTAAACCTTCGGGCGCGTGGTCGGCCATCGCGGACATGCAGTCCTTGCACACACACGGCGGAGTGTGGCGAGTGGTGCGGTGAGAGGTCAAGCTGCGGATCATCCTCGCGCGGCGCTGCCGCTGGGACCCGCGCTCGTCCCAAAAGTTCTGTGCATCGTCCTCGTTTGCCGAGTCCGTATCCACCGCATCCACAGGCCGATCTGGGCCCGAGCCAGTCACGTCAGTGCCTGGTGGTACAATCCAAACCACAAACTCGATCACAACCAAGGATTGCTCAGCAAACAACAATCACATGAAGCAGGCATCATCCAATCACCGAAGCGTCAAGGTTCCGAGATGCATATTGTTCCCATGCAACGCAAGATAGTCGGATGCGCGGTCGTCGTGAATGGCGTTCACCTTCGGAGCGTTGCGAGGCGGCCGATGGACTAGGCCAGGACTCCACGATGTTGCGCTCGTCAGCAAATAAAGGGTCCTCCACCCCGTTGTCAAATACATGCTTGGGTGGAGCTGTGTGCGCAGGGTCCTCTCGCAAATATCCACTCACCCAATCCCTGTGCTCACACCGATCAGCAGTGCCTGATTTATTCCATGATTCGATGCTGAGTGTTGCCCGATTGTCTACCACAGTTGAACCCTATGTCCTGCACAAAAAATAAAATGCCTGCACTCACGTTGCATGATTTATGGAATGCATGACAAGTGTCACACAACAAGACCCAGAAAACAAAGGTGAACCCAAAGTATACGGCATGTCCAGGATAAGGATACGGCATCTCAATCGCGACGGGAATGAGAAAATCTGTGTCCAGAACACACGCACCCACCCACCTTGGGTTTTTGGTCCTCTCTGGATTGAGAGGTCTACGTACTGAGAACCTCTCGAACTGGCTGAAACCACCAGCTGAAGCCTTCCCCTGGCGCCCAATGACAAGGTCGTACAGGGTGGGCTCGGGTTTCACAACAGAGAACGCAGCGGATGCAGAGCTGCTTGTAGTGGCCGTGGGAGCAAGGTAATGCTTGTTAATCTTGGGGATCGTCATCACGTACGAGGGCGTGAGAACCCGAGGCAGGGAACCAGGACCGGGCTTGCGACGACCCTGATTGTCTGGTGGAATAATGTCCGCCTGCAGAATCGGACTCCAGTCCCATAAACAGTTACTATGAATCTACAGATACAAATCAGTTGACAATTTGAGAGTGGATAGGATGAGCTCTGGGTATGGAGGGACTTTGCCACACGTCATGGCTCCAAAATGCTTTGTCCTGCACATTCCGGCGCAAAAACAGGGACTTGTGCGTCTAGTTGATGGGCAGACCATATGCACGACCTGCATTCATGAGACATAAACCCACCGTGCCAGCCCTCTGAGGGTCCTCGCTGTCAACTCTGTCTGCGGGTGGGGATGAAGGAGGCAGGCTTGGCAATTGTTCTGCGGCAGCTCGCGAGCCCTCCTTACTGTTTCCCATCCAACACACCAGACAGCTACAAATGTGCAAGGGCTTGAGAACTAGGATCATGTAATGAACAACAGATCATCACAAGGCGAGTGTTGCGTGCATCAGCTGCAACGTGCATAGACTGTTAATGGGCTGGAAACCCCATTAACAACAGCTTATGTGCGCAAACTTCTCAAAATTCAAGTATCGAAGCAGAGATTCTCCAAACTTTCAGAGATCAAGATGAATTTAGGAGCCAATTGATGAAAAACCTGGATATAGTCATGAGAAAGCCCCGTTCAAACATCTCGTGCGCAACATACACAAACACACACACACCTATTTCCAGCGGCAAGGGACTTGACCTTTCCTTTGACTCTCGGTCTAGGGCTCGGCAATGGCGACTTCGAGGGCTGAGGAGCAGGGTCCAATGCAGTGTTTGCAAAACTGTCAGTGCCAGGGCGCGAATGCACAGTCTTGGAGGTGTCGGTTCGGCCCTCAGCGCTACGCCAGTCTGCACGCTCCGGGCTCGGGGATCGGCTCAACACCGCCACTCTGGATAAGGGAGGTTCCCATCGAAGGTTCGCCTTGGATGTGGAGGGCGTAGTTTGCGGGAGAGCCATGGAGCTCTTAGATGCTCGACCGGCACGCGTGCATGCAGGCGCCGGGGTCGCCTTCGACTGCTTGGAAACTTTAGACTCCGGCCGGCGGGTGCTCTTGGACGCCTGGATCATCACATCAAACACAAGCTGAGCAGTGCACAAGAACAGCCGACACTCAGCTGCAAGGACAGACCATGGTAAAGATCGATCCTGCCGTTTCGAGGTGGAGGCTACACACACCATTTGGAAGACTAACAGGCTTGGAATCAAAAGAACGCATGAACATACAATGCATACACATGACAAGAAATTTCCTTGAACTCCACCCAAGCGCTTTTGTGATGGTACATGGTTTTTTTGGGGGACCACTTAATACCACATGTTATGGAAGAATTTTGCGTTTGACTCAGCCAACATGGCTTTCCGTCCTGTGGGCAAGGTTTCCATGTACACATTATGTAACTTTGTACATAGACCAGCTGCCCATGACGGCGTTTCTTTGAATGTACTATCCACAATTTCATCATGCGCACAGCTTACCGAGCGGGATACTGGGGTACTGGACTGGAGATCTAATGGAGGTGGTGGTGGCAGCAGCTCTGGTGGGGCAGCTCCCGCCTCGGTCCAAAGCAGAGACTGACGCTTCCTCATGAACACTGCAAGCTCCGGCCCGGAGAGGTAGGCAACATCTTCCTCGTCCTCCTGAGAGCAAGACAAAGTGCAAGAGCCGCCAAGACCAGAAGACATAATGTTGTTCGATGTCGCACCAACCGTATGAGCTCAGTGAACACGGAAAATGCAACACACTTCTTCGTTTGTTTGTTTGTGCGCAACAACACTGGAGCTGACACGCTTCAAGATACCATTGCAAAGGAAATTGAGATGTGCATATCTTCGAAGTTTTGGAGCTTTGGGCGAGCATACTGCAATCATGCAAACAAATCCGCACCTCGTGACTAACAGGATGTGGCTCCACCATGTGAAAAGTGTTGCCTGCCCACTCGACAAAATCACGCTTGGCCTTCCAGCCCGGGTCCAGCTTCTGAGTGCGTGCTGTGAGGCATCCCTTCATGGGCTGCTCAATTTTGGGTGGAGACTTGAGGGTGGTGTTCAAACGGTTGTACGGCGCCCCAGCGTTCACCTTGCTTGTTCTTTTGGGATCGGCCAAGGCTGCAAGCACGGGAGTCATGCCCAGTGCTCCGCCAGGCAATACTGTGGGCAACGCAGAGACTTCAGATAGCTTGGAGTTTACATTCGCGGCTGGTTTGATCTTTGAAACCAAACCCACACACACACACGCTGTGAATGGAGCTGACCAGACTGCATGTATTGGGAACTGTTACATACTGACCCGCAAATCCAGTCAGCAGCTTTGACATATGACGATTGAATCAAATAAACCGCAAAGTGCATTGGATCTTGGTGCGGATGTTGAATAGAGGACGGCACACGGGGTAC
>NHOP01000262.1:0-16997 GCA_018697155.1 Pyramimonas parkeae | reverse complement strand
GGGGGGGGGGGGTGCTTGGTGGCAGCGGTCCGGGTCCTCTGATAGCGTGGGGTCCGCGCTGCGGCAGTGCGCCAACGAGCGGTGCCGCGTCTTCTGCCCAGCTCCGCACATTTGGTGCGAGTCAAGCGCGCAGCAAGAGGGGCGCTTTCTGTCTATGCGCACAGGGTCGCAAGCAATGTCTGTTTGCAACATAAACAACAATAACAGCAACCTGTACACAAACACACGGCCAACCCCCGAATTATATCGTCGCCATGATGCCTCCAGCGTCCACCACGTCAGCAGTTCGAGTGCATTGCCAAATGCAATGACGGAATATGATATTCAACGCCTTGCCAGTTAGTTGCAGTTAGTTTTGGCGTTCAAGGAGACGATGCCCCATGCATTTCGGATGAGGGTGTTGCGAAACTGCGCGTTTTTTGAAACAGCGTTCTGGTGGGATGCTGGAACTTGGATCCAGGCGCCTTGCCCACGCGCCGCTGATTCCATCCAGCTTGTGCGTCGTCTGCAGCGACGGCTTCTCCGAACACTTCCAGGTAATCTACTCGCAAGACTTCTTGACATGCTAGAAGCATCACATTTGCATGTGGCTGCTGAATTTGCCGGAACTCAAGCGTTGTATTCAGAGATGAGTTCGTAGTCCGTAGAGCGGAGATGACCCACCGCCTAGTATGGCTGAAGATGCACAAGATGCCATCGAAATCCTGTGCCCAAAAGTCTGGATCCTAGGAGGGAGATGACGTTTGCCCACAGCTGAATTTCATAGCCCAACGTGTCGTTGCAATCCTACAGTCTGCGCAATTGCACTCTAGCTGTTTCACCGGTGCTGCGAGGGGCTAGTCTACAGCATGCAATTTCAATCTGGACCATGACACGTTTAGGTCCGCTCATGATTGTAGGAATATGACAGAAAACATGGTGAACATGGTATAAGGGCGTGATTTCGTAGAGACTTTGCAGGTTGGTTCCTAAGGAAAACTTCTAGCCCCAACCATTGTTGCGCAGCACTGTGCGGTGTGCGGGGTGGCGGCTCATCCGGAGTGTGCGCCCGAGGCGCTCAGAGACTGCAAGCGGCTGGCCCTCCCGGCGCTCCCCGCACACGAGGGGACTTCGGGCTCGCCCCCTGCCCCTCCTTCATCCTCCTCCACCACCACCACTTCCAACACGAACTCGTCCGACGTCTCTGTTGTGGCGGGCTGCAGCCAGTCCGACAGTCTTCTAGGAAGGGCAGCTGCGGGATCCCGTAAGAAGCGCGGGGGCAAGTCCGGGCAGGGCAAGAAAGCGTCGGCTGCCGGCGCGGCGCTTCCGGCGATGACGCACCACTGGGTGCGCTTCACCGCGTTGGCAAATGATGTGAATCTCCGTTCGTATTTGATGCAAAAGCCAGCGTGGCTATTGAATAGCGATCGGCCAAGGCAATTACCTCCCACACCTTGGTTTACAGCCTGCTTCCCTAGTGTGCACTACCGACGCCCTACCATCTAAGCCATCTTACGAATTTGCACAAGAGTAGCGCGTCCCAGGGATTGAGTGACATGACTACTGAGCCTTCGCTTCCATGGCAAATTCTACAAAGAAAACACCCATATCTTCTTGTCGTCTATGACACGTGGGCCACCAAGATATGCAAAGCATGGGTTTTCATGCTCTGGTACGTGAATTGCTGGCCTCGGTTTGATTTGATCGATAGATGATCACATAGAGGTGTGCAAAGCATAGTGACTGTGGCAGTTTGGATATCAGCTCCACTATATAAACTGCCTACAACACTAGCGGTAGGCACATGCTGATTGATGGCTAGGTTGCCGCCTATGCATGGGTGAGTCAAGGGATCCTGTTTCTAGTGGATCCAATTGCTTCTTATCGATAGTGTCCGCGAGGGCTGCGTAATTTCGGAACGGATCGCCGTTTGCGTACTCTCTCTTGGCAGGTGAATCTGGTGAACTTTGCTCCCAATCAACACACGGACGCGAGTGATTGGCTGGAGGCGGAGTGCCACCTGTGCAGCGAAGCCCTGCCAGCTCGTCAGTCGGCTCTGGGGCAGGTCTGGGGCTGCCTGTGGTGCCAGGTGCGTCGCAGGCAACCGCAGAGGTGGCTCTCCACCTCCCGCCGCTGCCTAGGTTGACGTTTTCAGAAGTGTCAGGGCATGTATTCCATGCTGTATGGCTTGGACTCAAGGCTATACATCCCCACAGCGCTTTCAATGTGTGCGGCTGCGTCGTTGTTGTCACATGCATCTCTTTAGCAGAGGCGCTGCTATGATTTGGCTCTCCGGCAAAGACATGTGTCCCTGTAGGTGCTGCGCGCCTTGCTTTGAGGTAGGGAGAATCTCGCGGTCAGTTCGTGTTTTGGAATGCCGCGTTCAACCTTTTCGGTGCTATTCTTGTGTAATTTTCGACATGCGCATGCACGAGAACAACTCATTCATACATGGATACATTCATGCTATTGGTTCGCTGGAGCAATAGACTATAAGCATGCATGCAACCATAGCTGCTTGCTTGTTCTCTATAGTTGATGCAACAGTGTGCTCAACATGGAGCACGCGGTCGACTCATGTGAGCCTACCCCATAGCGTAGCTGGAGGCTGAATTGTTGTCTGTTTTAACCAGAATCAAGGTAGCGGCTTGTCGGTTTATGGGAGCATCAGCAAAGATGTTAGTGCAGAACGTTGACAATCTCATTGTTGCTTACAAGCAGCTACCTTCGCCTGGGACTGTGCCTGATTGGAGCAGGCGTATGCACACGCGACGTGTGTTGTGAAGGCCAATAAAAAAAGCAAGAGCAGCGTGTGCGACTTTGGCCCGCACATGTGCGATCCTTCTCATACCCTTCTCTTCAACCCCCTTGCCCGTGCTCTGTGCTCCAGTATTTGCGGCTTTGACGGAGGGTTGTGTCCCAATAGGTGTGATACCAGATTTAAGATTTTCTTCCGGACTTGGCTTGGATCTTTTGCGTTTCGCTGTGGAAGTGCTCGATTGCAGTGCCACCTCGGCATGCACAAGAGTGTCCTTGTGCGAGGTGTTTATGCTTACGCGCTTGCCTTGGAGAAAAGATGGCAGGCATCGTCGAGGGTATGTGAGGCAACTTACATGTTTGGTTTCTCTGCGACCTTCTGTCCCGTCCCGTCTAGAGTAGCTGCCCTAACCCCAGTCCACAGTTCAGTTGGAGCCTCAGGATGAGACGTAAAGTCCAGGCAGTGGCTGCTTGTATCGTGCGATTGATTTCCCGTCTTGGAATCAAACAGTTGGCCGGTGTGAACCGACATTTTGGATTCAATTTTTGACTCAAGTTGTGCTCCACCTGCGGCCTGGCCACCCACTAGAATTCGGGCGTTGGAAGTACTTGCGCTCGAGCATTGTCGCACTGGGCTTGCCCTCAAAGATGCCGCGCCCTCGCCTGGGACTGTTTGTCGATTACTGTGCATTGGGAAACCACCCTGACCCACCCTGGGGGGTTGCGCGCGCAGGCGCATGATCCTGCCTCCGACTTGCGTTCGGGTGAAGCGGCAGCAGGGCACAGCCGAGGTTGAGCCCCGCGCGTTGGCTGCTTGCAAGGCGCACCCTCCACAGACCAGCAGAGAACTAGCAAGGGGCATGCGCAAGAAGTGCTCTAGCGTGCCAGACGTGCGTGTCCAGATGCGCCCAAGAGCGTTCGAAGCGCAAAAAACACGTTGCAACTCACCAGACGTCCTGGCAGTGACGTGGGCAGTCGGCGAGATAGATGAAGAAATCGGAAGTGTCCTGCAGGCTGGTGCATCGCTCGCCGCAGAAACTGATGCCCCCATCGAATGGCTACAACCTTAGGGGCAAGACTCCGGCGTGTTGTTCACCAAGCCGTTTGACATAGCCTAGGAGTTTGGTGCAATGTGAAGCTAGGCGCCGTCATGGCGGTGCTTGCGGCGCCTGGTTTATACCTTTGCTGTTTGAATCTGACCCGCAACCTGTGTGGCCTTTGTACAGTTATAGGCTCACATAGAAGAATATTCATAGTAGAAGATTACATCCAGTAGAAATGTCCCGCATTGAGCCTCAAACCTAACATATGAAGTTTGTGGGACGCTGTTTCCCCAAAGGATCCGGCACTGGCTAAGTCAGGCATGACATCTTGGTCCTGAGCCAGGGATGACCCATGCACATGCAATCGAACGGGTGCGATGAACCTCAAGTCAAAAGGGAAAATCCAACCTGCGATTGCACTCAGACGATTCGTCCATATCACAGTGTCCGTATCTGGCATTCCACCCGATCAGCAGCCCGGATGACACGTCTAACCCGTGCCAATAGTACAGGAGATGAGGTGTGTTGATGACTCTACTAGTGATTGCCTATAAGGGGCGAGGGCGGTGGCAGATGGCGCTGGCGGTGAAGGCGAAGGACAAAGACAAGTCCTTAAGACGCAGGGCATCCAAGACGCCGCAGGGTTTGTGCCCCTGCTCCCCTTGGAGCTTGCGCGAGTCAACCCCACCTTGAACATTGAAGTTGGATCTACCCGTGTGCAGATCCACAGTGTGGGGAATGTTGTCTGGGTCATTGTCAGACATGTATATGGCGTGCGGATCTGGCGTTAGCATGGCGTAGCTGTAGATGAGCCTCGCACCAGCTCCTGAGTCAGCGTCTGGACTCTCGAGCAGTTTGAAATTTCTGGCGCATGTATCCTTGCGTTGGTCTCAAACGGGCGGAAATGAGTTGAAAGTCGTCGAGAACGTTCTCCAATTTCAATCGATGGGACAATTGACAATGCTTGTTGGAAGGTGCACTTTCCTTCCCAACGTGGCCAACTAGCTGTGCAACAAGTGCCTATCGCACACCAATCAACACTATGTGCATCGTGTACGCTAGTTGTACATGTGTTTTCGGGATGTGACCCTTACTTTATGGATTAATCCCAATGGCATGAATCGGATGAGCTTGCTTGGCATAGCTATTGTTCGGGCATAAACTGGGCTTGCGCACAGAGTTGATCGAAGTTGAGCAGCTGGCGTGTTTTGGGGATTGATCAATAGTTGCATCTGCGACTTCAAGAAGTGGAAACAGTGCCTGACCCGTGGCCCCCCTGGGGAAGAATCCGTCGCCGAAATCATCGCCTACCATCTAGATGGTTGTCTAGCTATTTGTTTATAGTGGATGGAGCTTGGTGTGTTGCGCAATAATGTTGGGCCCTTCCTCTGTAGAAGGCGAGGGAGTGATCGGTCGGAAATGTGATCAATGATTTGTACCAAAGCTGCTGATCCGGACCGTAAGCTAGTTGCTGGATTCATATCTTATTTTCTTGTGGCTCAAGCGCCAGTTGAAGTGTGGCGGCAATCGATAGAGTTCAATTTTTGCTGTTATGTTTCATTTTGTACGTGCGCTTTCTTGGTTTTTTTTTCTCTCTTTTCTGGAGTTTTCGCCAGTTTCGCTCGCGCTCCTTAGACCATTTTCATCTTCATAAACAACCGTATGGTCGTTGATGCGCATACAGCGTAGGAACAATATTTGCACCTTTGGGGGAATCTTCAATTTGACAGCTATGCTGGTTTATGATTACGGCTACTTGTTTTCAAGACCGTCACTTCATGGTCTGCACGTCAATGTTGTAGGTGAATTTCGCACTCAACATGGATTGTTCTAGGCATGATTCCGCAGAAGTTGTGATCGATGCACTATATATACACTTCCCTCCAGTGTCTTCTATGTTCATCTTGTGTCTTGTTTCAATCCGTGAGCCAAGTTTTTCTGACCCATGGCAAGCACTTTCCTCAGCGCAGGTGCTTGCGATGGCACCTCCGCTCCCTCCCTCCACGCGTCCAAGTCCAACTGCAACATGTCTGTCATGGCTCCGCCCGCCACGCCGCTGGACGAGCCGGCTCCGGTAGCGGATCCCGACAGGTGGGCTGGTGTTGTCAGGCTGCATGCCACGAGTTTGCGCGATTGCGCCCTCGGCCCGCGTTTGAGGGAAACGCACCCAATCTCCAGAGCCTAGCTGCGGCCGGCACCTATCTGTGCTCGGGCGCTCTGTTGTACAAGGAGGCGTAAATGTCGTGTTGATCGAGCCTGGTCCCACCTGCCCCTTCAGAGACGTCCTCCCAAACCATATGCCTTCTCATGTGCTCGTTTCAAGCATAATGCTTGGTCCGTGTGTGTCTTCTTAGAAGTGGTTGTCAAGAGGACTAAAGCGGTTGTGAAGGGTTTTCTGTGTGCTCTGGATGTGCATTTATCACTGTTACCTACTAGGGCCGACTTTGTTGTGACGTCAGGCCTCCGTCCGCCCGCTTTTCTTCAATCAATCAATGAAACGAATGGCAATGTTTCGGTAAAGCAAAGCCGATTTCGTTGGCAGTTTGCGCGTATCACGTCCTTCAAAGAAGCTGTGGGGTCGCTTGTCGCTGCATTCAAATTTGCTGGCTATCACCTACCTTGGATGGTACTCAGATGTTTAACATGACGGCCAGTACGTGATATTGACACAAGAATAAAGCTCGGACCAGGCGCATCAATTGAGCGCTTCACTCTCTTGGCATTTGTATTTATTATGTTAATTCATTGATGTGAAACAGAAATCTGATGTGTTTGAGTCTGCAATCGGCCTACAGGAGCCTTGTCTTGCTGCATATATTATCCTCCACGCAATGTTGTGGTCTCAATATTCTTCATACACCAAGTTCCTCATAGATTGCTTCACAGCTGCTTCACAGATTGCTTGAAAAGCAGTGCACCAAATCTCCTCATTGCAACCCAACCTTGCACCGGGTGCATGCGTGTCTCTTTCCCTGTGCGCGCCTGCACTCCTGCTGGCCCTGCACGTGTAAGCTCGCGGGATTGCCTGGAAGATAAAGTGACGGTCTCTGTCGTCTCCATGCATATGAGTTGAATCCTGGGCTGATGAATTACGTTATTTTTGCTATCATCATCATTTGCATTCCTGTTGCTACTTACTATTTCCCATTCCTATTGTTATTCTTGTTTTTTTTCTCTTGTGTGGGCAGGCGGTTCTTGCTGATTTGCAAGAGCGTTGCCCCATCCCCATATCCTCAACCGAACTCCTGTGAGTTGCTGAACGGCACGCATGCATTTTTGCTTTTTGTATGCTGCAACAAGACCCTTGCCCAGTGGGCGGGAGCACATGCCGACTGCAACCCGCACAAATCTCCCGGCACTTCACGGCGTTGCCTTGACGGCCCATGCTCCAGATCGGGGGCACACGCTGCGTCGACTGCCACGGGGCCCGGGCAGATGCAAATCATCATCCCAAACCCCTTACCCCCCGCTTCCCTCGTACCCCCTTTGGCTGTGTGACATCCTTGGCTCCAGGTTCGAGATGCTTTCCCCTCCCGCGCACCTCCGCCCGCTGCTGGTGTTTGTCAACGCCCGCAGCGGCAACCAGGGCGGGGCGCGCCTGTGCCGCCGCCTCCGCCGCGTCTTGCACCCGCTGCAGGTGGTGGAGCTGCCCGGCCCAGGCCCGGCCAAGCCTCTCCGCCTCTTCCTCAAACTCCCACACCTGCGCATCCTGGTGAGGCCGACTGCAAGCAAGTTTTGTCGCCCAGGCTTTTAGGGGTGCCACGGGCGGAAGCGTTGAAGGTGTTGTTTGAAACTTTACTTGCTCTGTTGGTGTTGGTGTCCAGGTCATGGGTCCAATGGTGGCCAGTGAGTGGTTGATGTCATTGCAGATAGAATGGCATAGGCTGATTGCAGATATTCAGGAGCAATAGCAGTGGTGTTGGAGGCTGAGTTGTTGGTGAAGAAGCGAAGCGCTTTTGGCACATCTTACGATTATTGCACTCTTCTCATTTAGCAAGATCTGCGTTAACATTATGTTTCGTTTTAAACTGCTACATCTGAAGGAGTTACCAATACACTTGCCAGCCCCAAACCACAATACTTAATTACAAAGCAAGGCAACCAATCTCCATGTCCAGACAACAGTCAAACTTTCAACCTTGCAGTGTGAATACCGCAGCTTCTCGATGCCAGTTGCCAATGAGGGACGCTGGCAGGGCTGGTATGGTCAGCTCAACCTAACAGGGTTTCGACAATCATCAGTTGGAGAGGCTGTGGTTGTTTTGAGTGACTGCCATTGGGGTGGGGCTTGTATTTTATGGTTTTTCATGATTGAGGATATTTCGCCAACGCGCTGTTCTATTTGCCCGGAGCCATGCGGTGGTCCCTTCAAATACCCGGGCTTGGCTTTGTGGATTCCCCTTCAAGCCAGCTTACTTGATGCAAACAGGATCATCTGGCACTGGTACCCAAGACTTTTGTGTTCTGGTTTCCAGTATATTGCACAAGGGTAGGTCTGTAAACAAGTGCGCTTAGAGCTTGTCTCACGTTCCACGAGGCTTGGAACTAATTCTGTTACCACAAGGTATGACTTCTATGTGCAAGATGAACTGTTTTCGCAATTTTCCTCCAGATCGCGTCGTTTTTCAGCATAAGGGCAACAGCAGGGCTTCAAACTCCGGGGCTCTGTTCGGCCACTCTTTGCTTGAGGGTGAGGAGTGGCGCGGGTGGGGGAGCTTGCTGCAGGCGGCGGGTGGCGACGGCACGGTGGCGTGGGTGCTTCAAGCGCTGGACGAGGTGTTGAAGGAGGAGGCGTTTGCGGGAGTGCCTCCGCCTCCCACCGCGGTGGTGCCTCTGGGCACAGGCAACGACCTGGCGCGCGTGCTGGGCTGGGCGGCCGCGGGAGGGTGGGGGCTGGAGTCGGTGCGAAGTGAACACTGAAAAGAAAATTGACAATGGCGATGACCCCATCTCCGTCTCGCGTCCTTCTTTGGCTGGGCATTGCGCTGTAGTTTGCTCGAGAAGTACCGCGTTCTGAACTAGGATTCTAGAGTGTTATTAGCGTGCGCAATGAATGGTGCGGGAAAGTACAGGAAGGGAGCGAAGATGAGGGATCCTCGTTTCGCAGAATTTGCTCGGACGGGGCATGTTGGGGTGGATCGGGGCAGTTGGTTACATCGGGGAGGTGGTAGGGGTCCAATCAAATTCAATTTGTTGTTTGACGTTGCAAGGGGCACCTCGGTATGCGCGCCGCTTTGTCAAGGACACAAGGTGAACTGGCTGGTGCCAGATGTTGGGCTGGGCGGGACGGTGGGTCGCATGGGCAATTCTCATCATCTTCACGCTAAAGCGCCTCGTGTCCAATGCGAGGAGAGACTGGAGCTAAGCAGTAGGGGGGCGGGGGCGTGTTACAGGGACCGGTGCAAGTCAGCTCCGTCTTGCAAGATGTGGATCGTGCCACTGTGGCGCTGCTGGACCGCTGGCGTATCGAGTTCCGGCCGGCGGCAGACGACAGCCGTTGGATCAAAGCCGCGGGCCACCCGTCCAGCCAGCGCGTAGCTCACGAGAAGATCATGAACAACTACTTTGGCGTGGGGGTGGTGTGCGCCCTGGCCCTAGAAGCAATGCACGAGTCGACCGGTGCACAGCCAAAAGCATCGTGTGTCTCGATGTATGTTCCAGTACTCTACGCCGGATGCATGCTAGAGCGCTTTTACATCTCATCGCCCTCATCAGCATCTTATCGCCCTCATCAGCATCTTGTACTGATTTTTGAACATCCATTGGAAATAGGCTTTGTGTTGTTCTGGGCATCTCATGCACGGCCACCAGCGCGCAATTTCCGCTTGTTGACGCGTGTCCACGGATAATTTGCGCGATTAAGCCTCCTACCCTGTTGGCTCTGCAACAGATTTTTCACAGTGATAGGGTGTTGCCGGTGTTTAATGCATGTTGGAGGGGACGCGGTGCAGGACGCCAAGGTGGCGCTCGACGTGCACCACGTGCGTGAGTCGTACCCGCAGTGGTTCCTGAGCCAGATGGGCAACAAGCTCTGGTACACCGGCCTCGGGGCTGGGGAGACACTCTCGCACTCCTGCAGCAACCTTGCAAGCCACGTCATTGTGAGTGCACTGCAGTGCACCGCCGTACGTAGACGCATACATGTGAACGAGTTTCTGCAAATCGTATGTTTCATTTGCAGGTGAGCAGAATTCTTGTTGATTCCATTGGATCAGGGACGCGGTGACATCAGGGTCACACGTCACACGTGAGCATCTTCAGTTGTTGAGGATGTGAATGTTATGTGTACATTCTGCGATGCTCGTGCTGACATGCACACCCGAGTGCAAGAAAAAACCAGACACATCAGCAAATTGAGCTCGAGTGTCGGTAAAACGGTTATATAATGCACATACTTCAAATTATGTTTCATGCAAATGTTCAAAGACCAGCAGACGACTCCGACGGGGATCACGAGACACGTCCCCTTGGGTCCAAATTCTTTCTATTGGTATTTTGATTTTGCACATGACCCTTGAATATCAATCAGTCCACACTGCTCTGCGTCCAGCACAATGGGTTCGAATCGTATTTTCTATATGTCCTGCGTACGGCATAATCTCTTCTCAATGGGAAGGCATTCCAATAAAGTGGTATGTTATATTCTGTCGCTTCGTGCGGTAGACCTCAAAGTTCCTACTCTCAACATCACCAATCTGCTGTGGACACTTGCAGTGCTGAGCAAACTTTCATATTAGCTCAGCACTCTAAGTGTCCACAGCATGTCAGTGGACAAGAAGATGGGAGAGAAAATCAAACTGTGCAGATAAGCTTGATTGTCTTGGGAAACACACCATGTGGATGATGGTTTTATGTTGGGTCAACGGTCCCTCAAGTCCACAACACTTTTTTTTCTTGGCTTCCTTGAAGCCCGCATTATATTCACTAGCATATGCAAAGCTGCGGCCAACGCTACAGAAATAGCTAGCTAACAACGACAGCCCGCGGAGTATATGTGCTAGAAGATGTTGCACGTTTCACTATGAGTGTGTTTGTGTTCCCGGGATAGTTGCTGTTGCCCTAGTGAATTTCTGCGAATCTCTCTTCGAGCCTGGGCACCGGGGTGTGTGGGCGTGTGCGCATCGGAATGACCCTCTGAAGGTGGAGTGCGACGGCAAGCGGCTCCATCTCCCTCCCGACGTCGAGGGCGTTCTCGTCCTCAACATCTCCAGCTTCATGGGTGCGCCTCCTGTGTACCCTCAACTTGGACCCCTTGTGTCTTCTGGAGCATATTTGTTCGGACTAAGCGCGCAGAGCATCAACCACGCCTCAGTCCAGGATATGGACGTGCGTAATCTGTCTCCAGTTAGGAACCAGCCTGTGCTGGAGTCGTGTCCCTCTATTGCAATTCTGGTCGTGGCATATAGTTGCATTTTCCCGCTGAGGGTCGTTGATTCAAGCGTGCGAGGTTTGAAGGTTCAAGGTTTGGAAGTGTACTTTGAGGCCGAGTCGAGAACTTCGCCACCAGAGTTGGTCGCAGAAGATCCAGAATGTTTTTCGGATCTGGTTATGCGACTTTCAAGCATGTGAGTTGAAACTGTTATATCGCTGTGTATGAGAGATGCTCAGCTCAAACAGCAGCCCTGGGGTATATGGAGAATTGCGATGTTTGAAATTTTGCCTGTATGCACCTGCGGTGGCCACACCAGTAGTGGTGCACCGCTGGCTCTGGCGAGGGGTGGGATTTGCTGTAGCCTAATCCAACTGAGAAACATGTTTCTTGACTGGGATTGGGTGAAGAAAATAGCTGGGTATCTAACTGGGTCCCACATCAAAGGGTGGCATTTCCAGGATGTACCTCCATATGCGGGGGGACTGAGTGTATTCAGTCGTGCCCCAATGCACGGCACGATGAAGTTACATGGAAGCTGACGATGTACATGATAGTAGATTGTGTTTTGTAAATGTATGGAAGCGTGAACAATATGTGACTTGGGCAGCTGATTGTATCAACAATCACCACCACTGAACCAACCTATCTCAACATCTGTGCATTGGGTCTAACGCACTCGTCAAATAGCTACCAGCGACATACCCCCGTGCACTAGTTTGGTAGCCATGCCAACTGAGTTCTGTAGCACATCCCAAAGTGCCATGTGAATCTATGTACTAGGTCAAGCACGAACAGTGCATTGCATATTGTAGCTTTCAAGGAATCACACGTAAGCGTCCCTGTTTGAGTCGTCCGCTGGTCTTTGCACATCCACTCGAAAAAGACCGTGTATTGGCTGCACAGTATTCCATTCAGAACTGGTACATGTGCTGTGCTTGTTCATATCTCTGAGTGTTTTTGTGTTGGGGAGCATTCAAGCTCGTCCGCCTGCAGCAACTCGGAGTACAGGAGCCAATTTCACGCAGTACAAACATGCGCAGACACGGTGCAACATAAGAAGTTGTTTTCTAGTAGTGTGGGGTATATTCCTGACCACGGCCCTGATACAGATTCTTCATGTCCACACTGCTTACGCTTTGCCACACACACAGCTACACGTGAGTCAAAAGCCAAAGTTGGAATGCACTGACGATTCACCATTCAAGCTATGCAAAATGTCACAACCTCATTAGCTTGTATCAATGAGAAAATGGTCCGTACGCATATGGTGTGTGCCAGGCATACAACATGCTTCGCAGTTGATATATAAATCTCCATTTGTTCAATGAAGTGTCCATTTTCAGATCTCATAGTGAACATTTTGTTGCGACGAACGTTGACAGTATAGATTTTCTCAGTTCGTATTCAGTGCGGGTGGGCATACCAATGCATCTGCATTGTCCAGTTTTTATGCTGTTCCTTGTACGAGTGCGCATGAACAGGGACATCATCCTTACTCATTTGGGCGGGAAGTCATGTCTATTGAGTCGCGGACAAAGTTCTGCTGGTGTGCAAAGTGATCTTCAACACCTGTTCCCCACAACATGTGCACCAACGAGTATGGTAGGTGCATATGCAGGTGGGGTGGAGTTGTGGAAATCAACCCCCGAACAGCCGGTACCCCCTCAGAGCCAGCATGACCAGCTTCTGGAAGTAGTGGGACTTTACGGTAGCTTTCACATGGGCAAAATGCAGGTGCGACTTTTCCATGAACATATCCGCAATTTGCGGTCAATTTGGAGGCATTCCACCCAGTCCTGTACATGCTCTGACATCGTAGCAATTGGTTTCCAGTTTCTCGGATTCGGATTCTGATATTGAACAGTAAGGATTGTTTCCTGATGAACCTGCGCTTGAAGTTTGGGGCCGCCGTGTGGGCATTCGTTCGAACACACACAACAAATGAAATTATGTTAACAAATTTGAAACCAGGCCAGGTGCTAAAAGGATTTTTTGGGCAATTTGGTAAAGCCACTTGCTGATGGGTTGTCATCCATATCCGCCCACCAACTAGGCAAGTAACGAATCTCCGCCAATGCGAAATCCTCGCACGTCAACAGTCAGACCCACCACGCTAGGAATTCCAGCCTACCTTTCTCCCAACCAAAACATCATGGACGAGCTTCCTCAAGCCTTGAATAAGAATGAATAGAGAGAACTTCGAAACCCGCCTCCTCCCTATGGACGCATTCAGGTGATGGTCAAGAATCCGTTTTCCTTGGTGCTGGAGTGTGCCGCTTTGCGAACATAGTTATCCAATACGAGTTGCATGTCTGCTTTGCGTTGTGCAAGGAAGTTTGTGGAACAGGAAATTGCTTCATGTATATGCTCGTTGGCGCGTCCTCTTTGTTTTGTTGGGATCTGAAGTCTTCCTCTTGCTAACGCCTGTTAAGGTATTTTCCGGCGGCAGATTCCCAGGATTGTGGGAGGCCTTCTGCTTAGTCCGCTGATTATGCAAACAGTCAGGTTGCATATGTATTGGCAAATGAAGATGTACAGTCTAGTACACACACGCGCGCACACTTGCTGAGCCTGACTTTGGTCTCCCTTCACCGGTTCACAATTTTTTCCGTTTATGTCGCTTACCGTTTACCATATTCGGCTTGAGAGTGATGTTTTTGGCTGCAAGCCTTGGTGTTGATGACGTTGCTGTTTTCAACCAGGGTTCTTGTGGAAAAATACTCTGTCCAGGGAAGTGCCAAGGAAGTTGCTTTGTTCCATGATGCTCCATGTTGAGAGTGACTTTGAAGTGCGCACTTACTTCACATCTGACACGAGCCTTCACAATTCACTATGCAGGTCGGGCTATCTCGCGCACCATGCCTGGCCCAGTGCACAACGCTGCGCATCACTACGGTGGGGGGACATATGACCACTTCATGCCATGCCAAATCACCATTGAGTATACAGCCTTATATCATACCTGCGTTTTGGATCATAAACCTATAAATCAACACAGGCTGTCAGTGCTGTAGTATCGCAATGGGTGTCAGTGCAGCTTGTCCGACGTGCACATTGCACCCTGCGAACCTAATCTGGAATCATGTCAATTGAAACTGAAGGATGCGAATTCCAGTTATACCAACTAGCCCTTGTGTTCCTCGGACTTGGTGTATGCCCAGAAAATGGTGTAGGACGACGTTGAGACTACATTACCATACGACCAGGAAGTATGCAAGGTGTTTCCTGAGCAAACTATGATGATATTGTGCGTTTTTGCAGTTGGAAGAGCTCCCTGTTCAAGTGGATGGTGAGCCGTGGTGCATGCCAAAAAGCACTGTTCTAATCCGGCATCATAATCAGGTTTGTGTAGCACAGGATAGATTTGGAAACCACCTGCATGCGGTCGCTTGTAGCGACCCACCTGGACACTGGTTGGTATCTGTCCATCCCACAAAAAGCCACGGTGTTTCATGAAAAAGGTTAGAGCATTCAAATCTACAGTTCTGGTAAATTAGGTTTATCATTTGTTCTGGGTGCGAGATTTCTGGTTTGCGATCCTCATGAGAAAGGTTTTGGTTGTACCCGATCTTATTCTGTTGTGTATTGTTTGAGTTGTGATGTAGGCATGGATGTTGATGCGGGAGAAGGAGGAGTCCACCGCAAACATCACGGCGCTCATGAAAGAGGTGTGGGTTCTTGGTCCGTATGAGAATTTGCTGTCGTTCTTGGGAAAAGTAGGCAACCACCTCAGGGAGTAGATGAAAGCTGATGTACTGGTAGTTTGCAGGAGTATGGTGTGGATGACGCCAAGTCAGTTTCTAAAGATCAGCAAACGATTCCCACGGGAATCACAAAACTAGTCATGGATTCTGCACTAATTGATATGGCAAAATTTTGACTTACAACACTGGTTTCTACAGAAACTTTCATGAGTGGTGGAGAGTAGAGCAGGACAATTTTGTCGTCACCTTCTGTCTGCTGGCGAAGGTGGAAGTCCCGCAATATTTTTGTAGCCATGCTTTTGCTTTGAGGGCCTCAAATCTCGCTCGAATGAACCATGTTTTTGCTATGTTTGAGGTCATTTGATGTTAAGATATAAAACGATGAGGTGGAGAGTTGGCGCACCAACCAACGGTGCTGCTTAAATTCCCAGCACATATTGTTCTAGGCGTGCTCTAGAGTACAGCCCACGAAGTTGCATGATTTTGTTCTTGGGTACTAGTTTGATGCAATAGGTAGCTATTAGTTTGTTTCTGCTGTTACAGGAATAGTCTGACATGTTTTCCTGTCACGCAGGTTTTGGATGATTGCGAGGAACAGATGGTCATTACTGGTGAGCAGCATAGGCACATTATCAGTGCATTGGCCAAGAAGATGCACAGATGACAATATTTATGGACTGTATCTGTTATTGGTCCAAGCACATCATCACCGTGACTAAGAAAATAACACTTTATACCTTTCCAGGTGTGGTGTTGGTATCCATGCATAACGGAGTGTGTTGTATCTAGGACTGTATTGTGAGAGGATGAATACAGTATGAATTGATACCTGAAATGTACGACAAGCGAAGAAACTATTGTTGCTTTTTCATGTACTCAATACCATTCAAAGTGTTCTAGGACTGTGTGGTGTCTTATAATACTAAGTGATTCGTTGAGAAAAATCCGGTCTATGTCGATATTTAGTGTGATGAAGCTACATCACAACAGGGATAAATGTCTGTAGCTTGCGTGCAAATACATCCAATCGCCACCCACAAATCGTCAGTCATTGTTTTTGATCTGCACTCTGTCACTGGCAAGGTGGCATGGCTTGCGGTGTCGACGATCTGTAACGGAAGGCAAAATTTTCAACGCCCTAAGTGAGTTTCGAAACGCTTATGGTACCATGGAAACAAACTCTAGTCAACGCTTGAACAACTGATGCGAAACCAAATGCGAAACGTTCAATTTCCACCGCGCGCATGTTATGTAGAAGCGCAGGTGCATCATACAAGGTTGACATGTATGTATAACTCGATCATTCGCAAGATGGTGTGGGGATTTGCTTGCAGACAGAATTGCCACGCAATACGCACGTTCAACATCATTACATCGGTACCCGCGCATTGTAAAACAACCTCGCACTATGCAGATATTGAAGATATCCGCGTTGTCGTTGCTTAGGATCATCAACCTTATCTGGTTTTAACACTTCAGAACGTCCAACCACTCCAAGTCCTTGTTCGTGCATTGTTCTCGCGGCCGCGAGCGAGGTCCTGATGTTGTTCACCTTGCTGCTATAGCATCTCCATCGTCATCATGTTTACGCAACAGACAGTATCTGGCAACAACACACGTGTAGGATAGATGCCCTTTTTCAGGACAGAGCACAAATGCGCAGTGGAAAAACGATTCTTTAATTTGCGGTTGATTTACAGTTCTTTGCATGGATGGATCAACGGGATGATACCATCGAGAGAGCGACTTTCAAATAAGCAAACAGGACACGGATCTGTCGCTCAATGAATACATACCATAATTCGTAATACAATATTGAACGGGCAGGTATTGTGTGAAGACAGGAGACAGTCTTAGCCTTGGATCAAAAGAATCAAGCGATGGAAATACTATATTTACATATTAATCATGCATAACTGCTATTGCGAAAAAATTGCACAGCAGACTGTCGTGGAGTTGCATCGCATTTGATATATTGGTCAAATGCGTCGCCTCGTAGCCTTGAGGTTATGCCATGGGCTGCGGGTTCAATATCGGAGGGGGAGGCTCATTCTGGAAACCAACAACAGGAGAGCTGTTGCAGCTAGCAATAGGTTTTATGCTAGCGCAAACTAAAAAAACTAAAAAAAAAAACTTTTGAAC
>NHOP01000261.1:0-16995 GCA_018697155.1 Pyramimonas parkeae | reverse complement strand
CGGAGTCAAGGAGCATTGAGGGAAGAGCGAGAAGTGCAAGCGAGGATCGAGCAGGACTGATCATTGCACAAAGAAGGTGCATATGGGCTTAACAGAACCAACGTGATTTTCGAGAGACTGCAAACAGGCGAAGGTATCAAAGTACTGACAAACTACGCGAAGACGAAGAGCTGTGGAAGCGTTAGAGAGAAAGATAAACCTGCGCGGGAGCGCAGATGACTTTCAACATATTTTTACATGGTAACGTGTGTGAATCACGCAGTAGGTGGTGTGCAGATCGAGTTATTGGATGTTACTGCGCGATCCAAACACATCTGAATAGATCGCATCAGACGCGATCCGATTCTTGAGAATAATCCAATCAAGAGTAAGGTCGTGACGCATCATGATGGTGATAGCCATTGTCAAATCCACCATATTAGGTGGAGTGTCATACTAGTGGTTCGTAGCTATAATGTAGATTCATGTAGCATTCGTGGATTGGACAATACCATGACACTAGTATTAACTAATCTGTGACATTGGTCGATATCCCGAGTATATAAACCGGTCATCGACTGTCACCGCACTCGATTACATTGATATTCCAACGTAGCCCACCCGTCCCCCGAATGGGGGACAATAGACTTTACGATAGAAAAACACGATCAGACATGTGGCACATGGATCGATCTCGCCATCACTGCATTTGTGTGGATCAATCTGACCATCCATACCTTAAGCACACGTTATCACCAACATGGGGCTTTTTCATATCTACGGTATCTACAAGTTTACAGCGTGTACACATTATATGGACATGTGATTAAATTGCATGTGCAGTGACCGAAGCACGAAATATGATCGCAAGGTCCGGTATGCCAACTAACTATATTGTACAGAAATTTTACAAGCCAACTGACCTGCATACTATAAGGTCGTAGATCATGTCCAGCCTCTAAATCATACACATATGCCTTAGCTTGCTGTTGCACAAAACCGCTGGAGGGATCTCCGACCTTGTAAAGTAGATGACTCCAAGTCAACCCTCGCATCGCAAAGCGCGCTTGTATCGGAGAAGCACAGACAGTGGCGGCGTAGCTGCAACGCGCTGAAGGCTCATAACCGATGATATCTGTGAATATGCAAAGCCACATGCCGATTATAGCATACGTGTCAGGAGAATCCAATCCTGTCTTCCATACCGGCGGCTGGATCGATCACCATGTCTCATATCTGATGTCTCATATCTGATATGGTTCTGGTATATCTGGATGGTATACTACAACCATGCGCCTTACTGCCTTGAAACGAATAGCGATTACCATATCCTATTCAAGTGTTTCCACAGAGAACTTACAGATCTGGAAAACAGCTGAATGCAAAGGTGCAGTTGGGTAGCCTAATTTGTTACCGCTGAGTTGCTTGCACATGTACGACGATCTATCTACTTCAGACTGCACCCGGAAAAAAAGGCTCGAAGAGACACATCCTTTCACTTGCTCCCACACCCTTTTTGTTAGCAAACCCATGGCAAGAAAAAACTTGACTAACATATATAGGTATATCTCAACATCTTCCTCAGCTGACGGCAGAGTTGAATTATGAACCATGGTCACATCTTTCTTGTGCATGCACATGTGCCTACAGGACAGAATACCATGTCACCACTGCATTATCAATCGACTCTTCATCAGTACCAATGCCCAGCACTGGCAACAAGCGACCCTAGAATACTAAATCGAAATTTGAACAATTTCGGTCAGAGTGGCTGATGGCTTACATGCTAGGTAGTGTCATCTATTTTCAAGCACAAGATCTCTTGTTGGAACATCATGGCACCGGGGACTTCATAGTTGCCAGATCCAACAAAGTCCAGGTATTGCCTAACGAACACCCAGATTCTATGTCCAAATGTTTAATCAACCGTGTCGTGCACGCCTGAAATCTGCACATGTCTTGTCATATCCAATAAAAAGCCATGACGTCACAAGCGAAGCTGCCTTCGTAATCGCTTGCGGGTTAGGGGTGGGCTGGAGCGGCGATAACGTGCGGTAAATGCATCCTCACCAAAGTTGCCCTCAACTATTGAGCAAACAGGCTGAGACGCATCTCGATCTGCAATACATGTCCGAACCGAAACAATCGAAAACAATTGTCAGATTGTCCAGTAGATGTTCTTGTTCTACATTCCACAGTGAACATGAAACTCACAAAACTGACAGAGGTGCAGTCAAGAACAAGAAACCCTGAGCACGCAACAGTTGCGATGTATACTGTGTTGTAGCGTCCAAAATACACGCACCATGCTTGCACGCTTCCAGCAGCAGCGCTTCGCAGACAAGAGCGCGGGAGGAGATTTCCTCAGAGCTGCCAGTTCTGCACAACCGCCCACGCACGTACACACCCAGCTTCACTAGCATTCTTTCAAATTGCCCGACTCCTGAATACACATGCTGCAAGAACACCCAACGGGCGCCGAGAGACGCACTCCGTTGCCACCACGAGCTGCCATCCAAACCATGCACAAGGTGAGGTCCAAGCAGAACACTACACTATCCTGAAGGCTTTTTCACGCCAGAGTAAGAGAGATGCACGCACCGGCGATCAGACGCGCGCCGCCCTCCAGGTTCCGAGCCTGTGGCGTGTGGCCCAGCCCCGGCACCCACCCCCGCCCCCGAGCAATTATCTTCCTCAGGCACAATGTTCTCCTTGTGCGGCAGCGCGGCCGACTCCACCTCCACACTCCAGGCCCGGCGGATTCGGTGCTGCGCGCGCCTGCTTGTACACCGCGCATAGCCCATGCCGCTGGACATCCCGCTCGAGGAAGGGGTGCTGCTGCGGTGGAGGCTCGAGCCCGCGGGGGAGCAGGGTGTGGGGAAGTCGGCGCGCGCGTACGACTCTGTCCATTGGCGCGCTGTTATGTTGAAGAGCTCCCGCCGGTTCTCGTACACGTGCACCTGCATACCACCTAGCGAAAAGTCAGCCCATGCCCTCGAGAGATCGTTCTCGGTATGTTCACCCACCACAAAAGTGTGGCGTTCTTATGTGAGACCCGCCGGAGCCTGGATTGCGCTACTTGGTTGTGGTGAGATGGTCGCCGCACTATTGCAAGGAGTCGAGTGGTGACGGATTCGGGAGCACTTTATTTGGACGATCTACATGGCAACTCAACCATAGGTGAATTCGCAACGACGTCGGACTTGTTAAACCAGCCATGCAATCAGTTTCCAGTCTGGATGGAAAATTCAACCAAACATGCGAACAGCAAACTTGGAAATTTAGACGCTATGTCACTCGACTGAGATGATGAGGCTGTGGACCACCATATTTTGGCGTTCAAACATTTCACAAGCTGATGGCAGATCGATCCACGCAATTCGCAGATCCAGCTTAAAAATCACTCATTTGGTCATTCAATAGCATGACATATTTGCATCTGGTACGCTAACGGCATAGTCGTTCAATTAAAGAGGAGAATATGTGAGAATCATGTCACCAAGAAAGGTTGGGGAGGTAGAACCCAAACTGGATACTGACGAACAAGTCAAACAAATCTTGCTGGGTTCTTGTTCGCTCTGAAAGCTGGAAAGGTTCACCAGCTTCTGAGATTGGTAAGGCCATTCACTAGTGCATGCTGAGCAACGAGTGAGGAACGCCGCTCTACGGAACCATACGGCGTGTCGTTCATGAGTGCGGTGGAATTTCGCTTTGGTGCGGAGGAAAGTCGTCACTTCGCGGTGTGCAAGCGCCACGAGAATGCCGTGCTGGGCGGGGCGGGGCGATCTACCTTTTTGGCCGGGCGGGTTTAACAGTAAAAAATCAGGTGCTGGATGGAAATTCATATCCTGGTTACAGGCGAAAACGGAGTCGATGAAGAATATTTCTCCAACCTCCGGAACGATCGATATATACCAGCCAGACAGACCCTAAGGGAAGCAGGCTCATCTAATAGGGATATTCCGCCTACTAGCTATGCACATCAGCACGTACCGTGTTTGGGTCCATCCCGTGGTTTGGTCGAGGGTGGACTAGCAGTTCTCTCAGACGTTCGAACACTGCAACAACATACGAAACCATGCGAATTCGGCAGGCATCAGTGAATGATTCTTCGTCTCGTAGGCATATTCACATAGGCATATGCACATAGTACACGGCGTGCGTGTGGTTGTGATGCTGTCTGTTTGTGGACCCGCTCGGCAGACTCCAAGCTGGTACGGAAAGCCTATGTGCAATACGCTGAAATATGCATGTTTACAATATTCATACCTGAAAAAAATGACTTCATGTAACAAACTGATCATATGTGTACAACGCAAAAAGAACATCATTCTCAGGGAGAACACTATGAGACAAGCGATCTTGGAATCTTTGACGCAGCAAGCTAGAGGGCGAAATGGCTTCTTCACGTACCTGTGACTATTCCCATGCTGGGTTTCCAAGAATCCTGCATCATCATAACCCAGTTCACCTTCGACATGAAAATCAAAACGATCGATAAAACTTTGCCAGTGATGCTTTTCTCAAGAAGGACCCAGAGTCTGTCGCCCCTGGGTGCCCACGCGAATCACGGACCGTGGTGATGAAACTTGTAGATGTTTGAAAATCATCAGCAGGATGGCATAACACGAATCTCTATAATTAATAACAGACATGTACATGGTAACGGCATACACTTCTCACAACTCTGTCAGCATACAGATACTTGATAACCACTATCCTGGACACACACCGAGAGAACATCTATACAGATGCGTCCTTCCGAGTCGATATTTGGGTGATAAACCTTGGTCTGCATGCGCAATTTAGGAGCTTCATATGGGTACCTGAACAAGTGCACACCACTTGAGATGTTCAGATGTCGCGAAGCACTCCTGGCACCGACTATGCCAAGTCCCGACACTGGGCCAAGACGTATGCCATCTGAGAACAAGCCCGTGGGGCACTGAAGAAAATCAAAACAGCACAATATGGCCACAAAAACTCGAATCAATGACGATCGATGATGAGGCGATGATAGGTTGTGATAACCTGCGCCCCAGGAACGGGAGAGACACACCAAGGCAGTTTCAAAAGCACGACACGAAGGCAAGCAAGATTCAGAGCAATTCACTGTTCAGAGCATGGAACCCCCAGCCAAAGTCAAGTTGTATAGCAAGAATCGTGCGTATGATTGATTTGATACTGAAGAAAAAAAATGACCACGAACTCGACCAGGTGTCATGTTTGCACCAGGTTCCCACCAGTTTTGAACTTGATTTCGAAAGACGCGCGGCAATCGACAATAGAGGCATAATTCTACCATCCGATCATGATCAATAACAAAAATAACACATTCGCACTCGCAATGCATATTACATAAGCATGTCGAACACGGCTTGCACCGTGAAGACGGTAAACACACACGAACACACTTCGAAAGGCTCATAGTTTCAGATGTTAAACATGTTGGTGAAGTCCTCCGTTGAACGATGACCTTGAACGCACTTTCCAAGAACCAGGGGAAAACTAAGTTATCATCACATGCAAATTCACCGAAGTGAAATTCCTATCGAATGTGTTTTCTCTATACGCACCTCTCGGGGATACGCACGTCCACCAAAAACACGCCGCCTTCGTACACACTGGCGTCGGGACCTACGATTTGCGCGAGCATGTGGTTCAATGCGCCGTCTACAAGGGATACGGATACACCAGGGCTAGGGAATGTTTCTAAAGATCGGAGCTCCTTTTGCATTCTTGCTATGACTGCCGCCATGTCTCGTTGCTATCCTCGACGAAAGCTGCCGGTGGTTGCGGGGTGGCGATGAACGTGTAAGTGTCTCCACACTCGGGTATCGACGACAATGCAAGCTATCAATTCAATCTCACAGGTTTGGCAAGTTAAGTCTGGCTTGTAGTTGGTTTATGGCACAGAAAACTCATCCTAAGTATTCGCCATTGTTGCATATCACCACACACCGATCAATTCATTTGAAGAGCCGTATCCACGATTGTTGTCATACCAACCGCCTGAACGACCCAAATGAAAACTGGTATTTGTGTATAGGTATTTCGGTTATCATTTGTGCCTGAATGAATGCGAAATGTCACCAACGATCCGCCAGTGAAACGAGCCGACGACCCGCCATTGCGATCTCGTACTCGGAAAATTTTCTCCATGAACTAGTTTTCAGTACAGAGCATTCATTTTTCATCCTCGTTGTCAGGGAAGATCAAATCCATCTGTCAAGCACCCTGAACGAAAATTACCGAAATGAACGATTGTCGTGTCGTAGATAGTGCCGATCCAAGTAGGTGGCCACATTCGACGACCTGAAAATACACTCGCATGGCGTGAAGACGAATCGGATCGGTAGCGATCCCGGAACCGAGTCTCAATTCCATGATACCAGGCAGGAGGCGACCAGGCATAATTAACATCCACAGTCATTAAGGAATGCACCAAAAGAGCGGAATATCTGATATGTTGAACCCGCAATGAAGACTACCACAGCAAATATTCTCGACCAAAGCGCAGACTATCGAACGGCAGCGGAAGGACAAAAGCACATACCTTCCAGATTTGTTTGGACCAACAGTCGACAGGAAATTGCATTACAGATAGCAGCATAACCACACATTCCAACCTCGCATCTCTCGAGCGCCGAGGCACCACATCTCTCGCCGCAGAAACTAGGGAGATGAACGTGTTTCGTTTGTTCGCGACGGAAACGGAGTGCCATCATCCCCAACTTTTTTCCAGACGACACACTCGTGAATAACGCGTGGGGTGGTGCCGGAACGATGACAGATAAGCCCCGGCCATGCTTCATCGTGAAAGGATTCCGCACAGGGAAGCGACAGGGGCTTTGCGCCGGCCTTCGGAAGTTCGAAAGTGAGCGACATTGGCAAGTGGCTCCCCGGAGAGGAATTTGGTGGACTGAACAAACACTGTCGCTGACCTTTTCAGTTTGTCGATGATCTGTTTGTCAACAAGTCCACAGGCTCGTAAAACCAAGTTTTGGGATGGCGAGGGCATTACATGCAAACATTTGCTAGTTCGCACTGGACGATGGTGGCCATCGCATCTCCGAGGGCGAACGCTGGAGTAGTAGCACAACAATCGATCGTCGACGTCCGTCGACACTGCCGGCCGACTCCGAGACCATCAATGTTCCTAGGGGGTTTGAGTGGTCGAGAGTGACTCAGAAGAATGTCGACCATCCACGCTGTCCCAGGTGGAGTGGAGTCAAGACCCGGCCCTCGTTGTCGAACACATGAACCATTTCGGGTTCAGGAAATCGCAGATTCAATCCTGAGTCCGGAAGGGAACGAGGGATGGGGCCTATGTTTAAGCAAACGATGAATACATCCCGCACGTCGGGAACTCCGGTGACAGGGAGGTGGCAGCGTAATGAGCGATTGTAATTGCCCATGCAGTCGTCACGCTCAGGGCCAGCATGGTCTCTCGATTCGGCCAACGAGATATCTACGGAAAGCTGCTAATTAAATAGCTGCTAGCACTCAAAGAGTGCAACCAAATGAACACCTCGTTAAGCATATGCAATAGCTTCTCTGCACATCCGAAGGTCGATGCTTCACAGAAAACAAAAAGAAACCGATTACTTCGTGGATTACCCGAAGATCGTGCGCAGTTTTAAGGCACCACGTGGGAAAGATTCGCGGCGATGCCGTTCCATATTCGTGTGTGGGGTTTCTACGAAAAGAAAAGCCTCGAATAAATCGGCTCAAGAGTGTCTGCTGTACGGGAAAATCGCCAAACAATACGCTGCACATTCGGGGCTGATCGGGAATATCGCCCTCGATTGGGCTGGTCGATATGGGCAACCAAATTCGCCAAATATAAACCAAAACATTTGAACCCCGAGTCAAGATCAATCCCCCCACGGGCTCACTTGATTATCGAGGATGTTTTGGCGAAGGATCGACATCGAAATGACCAAAGTTGAAGCGCCAGCTGCGGATGGACGTGCGTGACGCGTCCCTTCAGTTGAGCGGTTTCCGTTGAATGGATTGATGTACACACGAGTTTCAAAAGAAATTCGTCGCGCAAATAGCGCCGACGGAACGCAGGTGTACACTTCGGGGATCGGACACAATGAGAGGGATCCGCCGATTTCATCGATCGATTAATCGGAGCATCTCAGGGGCAGCTCTGTACTCAATTGTTATTTTGCAGAAACCACCGCTGGCAGAGACGACGTGCAGGGCGATGTAACTTTTGCCATCCGACCCAAAGTGGCGCGAGAAGCCCCGAGATGGTTTGAATTGTAGCGCCATCCCCAACAAACTCGATGCGGAGCTGAGGCTACTAAACAAACGAGTTCCAACCCAGTGGACGTATGGTTCAGCTCATCAAGGACGATGGCAGTGTGCCTATACCGGATGATCGGCCATCCACTGACACGAGTGTGGCATGTAGGAGAAATGCGATTGGGCACCGCGTGATCTGGACCCGGGACAAGCAACGACAAAGGGTTAATGCACATGTGCAGATAAACAGCCTCCCGCGACATTTGCGAAGCAAACACAGAAATTTTAGGAACTACCTCTCCTTTGCAGCGGCATCGGTCTGAAAGCTCAAAGTCTACGCACGGAGAAATCAATCTCGCGTGCATCTGGGGCCTGTCCGAGTCCGCCGAGATCGTGTTAAGCTGCCCGTCTGGAGTGGCAAAGGTTGTGCTGCCCTCGCGAACTATCTCACTCACCGTATCAATAGGCGCTCTACATCGAATTCCTTGTTAAATGCCAATGCCTTTGCAATTATCTTGTTCACCGATAGCTTCCTTGTTTCCGACAATTTGTCATATTGAAATCACGCCTATGTACACAACAAGTTTCTGTCAACTAGTCTACTTGGAGTACCTGCACGGTTTCGTAGAAAACAACATGATAACTGACACCCTAATGCAATTCTGATTCCGTGTAACGTTGCTAAATCCATGTTACCGCTTGTTCCACAAAAAGTTTTGTCAAACCAGCTCCACCACTAAAACTGACGAGAGAATTCCTCTTGTTCTATTTTACGAATGCACGACTGATTCCGGGTCCAAACACATCCAACACTGAGGGATCCAGGGCCCCTAATATATTGTAACAGATGTTGATGGAGGAAGGCTTGTCCGCAAAAGGATAAAAATCATTTTCCCTGGAGCGCACTCGATCAAGGCTAAAGATATCAACACTGTGCTTTGAACTGATGGTGCAAGTTCGTCCCCACTGGGTTGAGTGTGACGCTGTAAGAATTGTATAGTGCAGGTATCTCAACATGCCGGAAACTCGGACAGGCAAAGACAGCGTGCCACCTCAACTCAGGGTCACTAGTACTCTGACCCAGCAACTGCGAGCCCCAGAACTTAACATGGAGTGTGTGGATGGTGACTACATGTCCGTAGTGAAGTAGATGGTATGATGTTCGTGCATCCACGAAAGTTAAAGGCTTACATAATGCGAAAAAATAACATGTGTTGAGCCTTTATCCTGTAAAGTGCAATGATATTGAGCACCCTCGTGTTGTGGACATGCAGCAAATGCACCCATCATGTGCAAAACATCTTTCCATCTAATCATCTGCTGGATCGATAATGCATAGCAGGAAACAGTTCACCTATGGTCATCCATCCGCGAAAAGCTTGCTGATGTGGGCCTAAAGATCTGCGGATGATTTCGAGGAAAATTCACAGGGATTACGACTATGGTTTACACACATCCCGAGATTCCGTTTCATGCCGACTTTGTATGAACTCAGGGTTCGAGCAACTACTTGTCTTCAGTTTTGCTGCCAAAAACGTCTGTATGTATGGTATGGAATCGTGCTGATATCGATAGACAGCATACCTGTATTTTGCCGCCACAAGAAACCCGAATCGAGCTCTCTCCTTCTGTGACCAGATTTTTCAGTTTTGAATGCACCTTGACACACACTGCAACATGCGTACGGTACATGCACAAAGAGCACATATTCTACAGATCCTAGTGGCGCTGAGGATACCCAAATTCTCACACTGGTTAGCAAGCTGTATTCTCATTCTGCTCTATTTGGAACGCGCAATTGCGAGCTGAGTGATTTGGATCAGTGCCTGCTGACATCTACGACCGTGCGTGCTATTTGGAAAGGGCATGTCCTTTACCTGTATCCCAACACACCACCCATAAGGCTAAGCGATTAGAGGCACAATGCACAATAGGAGTTTTAATTGTGCGAAACGCATCTCCATTGCAGTGATGCTCCGATTGCTCCAGGTGTAACAAACATCCAACGCGAAAAAGTTGGATTGATTAGGGGACGATGATTTGAAGCACCTGAAAATGTGCATACAGATTGAAGGGAGAATCTTGCTTGTGCCTGGTGAGGACCATCAAAATGGTTACAAAAAGTTCAGCATCACCAACGCTGTTTGGACTTCAATCCTCCGCAGCTGTGCCGTTTATTTGTTGGCATGGCCTAAGGCCGACATAGCCCTCCTCAAAAAAATCAAAGAGCAACATGCAGAATGGTACGCGAAACTATCTGCTGATATGCTGTGGTTCGCAAACAGCAGAGTGCTCAGTCTTTCCGACTGAGCACTTCCCATTGCCGCTATTTCTGCTGGATCACGACCAGCCAGAACTAATTGAGCGTATTCCGCAAATTCGTTTTACTTTCTTTCTATCAAACCTTGCGCAACCCTGCATCCTCTAAACACAAGACCCGTGGACTTTTCTTGCGAGCTCACCGCCTGAGCTGCCAACGTCGCATGATGTCTTGCCAACTCCTTTGCGCGTTGGATGCCCTTGCTCTGAAAGACCCAAGCGCTGGCCTGCAGTAGAACGAGTGCAAAACACAAACCATCAGGCCTCAGCACCTGGCAGAGTACATGGACATGTCAACCAATCAGGACACCGGCAAACAAAGCTTGGTTTGTATTAAAAAGAATCACCAGTGTGCAAGCTCTGCTCGTTAATGCATCGCCGAAGACTTCGGTGCACAGGAGCATCTGAGCCATCTGTCCTGGAGCAGCTTTGCTGTGAAAATCGATAGCAGTGTCATGGAACATGTACATTTGAGGAGCGACAGGTGAACTATACTCCTCTCCTATTGCATATCAACATCTTCACCACGCGAGTACCCCAATACATTGTACCCCTTGCTCACAATTCGACTACCAACGTGCAACATAGCCCTTGTACTCTTGACCAACCAGAAGTTCCCTGGAAGCCTGATACATGAGTAGAGACATGACCCATATCCACTGGACAGGAAGATATTTACACTCAGCAGAAACAACGTGCTCTGTTACACAGGGCGGTGTAGGGATCCTCACACATTGAAGTGCGAAATGCTTTCCCTTGGATTCCTTGCTATGTGATGCTGATCACTCAAACAGATCGTTTAATCCGCTTGCGACGATGGTAAGTTTGCAGTCCAACTCAATTTACATAGCTCCGTGCTTGTTCAAGCCAGTTGCACATACAAGCAGGGTCCCGCTCGACGCGTCCACAAACCCCACACCCTTGCCCTTACACCCTACACCCCAAGCCCTAAGGCCCTGCACCCTGCCTCGCACCGTCTCCACGTCTCCGGAGGATTTGAATCTTCGCAGGATCAGCGCCTCCAGGCCCGGGAACTCCTCCGCTGCAAACAGCACGGGGGCCGTGGTGAGCCCCGAGCGCAGGTCGTTGAGGGTGGGCTTGCCCAGTACTCCGCTCTTGGCCGTGAAGTCCAGCACGTCATCCACAATCTGAAACGCCAGTCCCAGGTGGCGGCCGTACTCGAAGGCCAGCGCGCACGTCTCGGGAGGATGCCAGCCCACCACTGCCACCGCCTGCGCAGCGACGTCCACACCAAGAGGTAGTTTGCAAACATGAGTGTGGAAGCAACAGCACCGCCCCCCCCCAAAAACAAAAGGAAAGAGCAAGAACATCAAGAGTGGCCGGCGCCGCAATACCTTTGGTCTGATGTGGGCGTGAGCACATCCCGAACCAGGATCCAAGATTTCTTGAAGGGAAGCATCATTTGTCTGCCCAAAAACTTGGATGCAGAAGATAGTTATCCTGCTCAAGCACCTCATGTTCTCGTTATGGACTACACAATAGAGCAGCAGGGAATCGCAGCCGAACATAGCGATAGCCACAGTCGCATGCTTCTGCCGGACACGTCAACTGAGCACATTGCGGCAAGCGAGAGACAGTCTGCAGCGCGCCGTTCGAAACAACTCACGTGTCAAGATACCCAAAAACATTCTAAGAAGTAATGCACCCAACACCGTGCGTTGATGTACAGCATTGACAAAAGGAGCATCGTAGGGCCTCGGGGGCCATTGTAAATCATTCGGGTTGGGTCGATGAACACAGCAGGTCGGATTTATATGTTCAAAATATCTCAATCTGCGGCGAGGCTAGCAATGGATTTCGTCAGTCAACCGTACATATGTACTATACATATGTATACATATGTATATCACTCCAGCATGCAGGACAGTGTCCCTTTGCAGACTTTGGTAAAAGACCCTGTGGGGCGCATCAAACACTTTTTGGAGAGATGTGGTAAGGTTCTGGTATTCAGTTGTGCATGTTAATTAACACAGCTCTTGGTTCAGTGGTTGGAGGTCACATCCCATGTTGTATGAGTTAAGCCCTCGTGTGCAACAAGTTGACCATGCAGGAAAACATGGTAAAACTGTATTCTTTCCGATGCGGAAGATGATGGAAGAATTACCTTGGCGGAGTGCGCAAAGAGCGAGCCCGTCTTGTAAAACGTCTTCTGCATGTACGTGTCCCAGCACAGCAGCGCATCTGCTTTTGTGGTAGCCTGTCGCTCGATACATCCGGAAACCCCCACAAGCAACGGATTTTTCACACATGAAAAGTCGGGGCTTTGTGTGAACACAACATTGAAGATGGACAGCAATGGAAATTTCATTTTGGATGCATTCCTGTCCAACATGGAGCACACTACGCTAGAAGCCATGAGAAAAGATTGGAACAGATCAAGCATAAATTTGAATTGACACATTTTGAAGAACAGGTTTTGACCAACGCGCACACATGTGTATGAATGCGTGTGGACATGGCCACCTTGCACACCCAGTGGGCAGGAAGCCATTGCAACAGTTACGCGCTACACTCCCCTCTTCTATCTGCTTGAAAAACTCATGGGCCAGGTCAGCAGGGGAAGAAGCAACATCCAAGCAAGGCGCGTCGTCATGTCAAAAGAAAGCCCTGCTGATCTCTGTACATGCACATGAAACAAACATGTACCGAACAAAACCTTTTTCGTGAGCCTCCGTCAACATAGTCGCTCCGTATCTTCGTGAATATCAAGAGGCATAGCTAACCATTCTGATGATGGGTGAAACACAGACACCAATAGTCACACGGTGCAACATGTGAGTGGGCATTGACCGACATGCGCGTGAGACGGTCTATGGATCTTTGCACAACCAGGAGTAGCACAATTTGCATGCGCAATACAACAGTCGAATTCCCAGGTGTAAGCTCTGCTGGTTTCTGCATACACAGGGACGGAGTACCTTGCCACTGGCCTGGATGTCGTATTCGCATACAAAGCGATGGATCCAACTCTGCGTGCGTGTATCTGTATCATATGTTGAGTCGTATCGTTGCCGCTCCCATAGCTAACTCTCAGCATGCAAAATTGCAGGGTACTGCTCATCCAATTCCGGCTACAGAATCTGTTTCTGTTCTTGAAACCGTACCTTCTCCCTCGATGGCAGGCTGGCCTCCAAATGAACCACGCGCGTCACTGGAGGCTGTGAGTCCCATTCCTTAAACAACTTACACATTCCGCTTGTCATTGTTTTCAGGCCCAGAACAGCCGTAACCACCCTAGGGGACATGACCCTTACTCTGAGGCGGGGAGCCATGTCATCTGAGAGGCATGCTTATTCCATCGGTGAGCAAGGTAACCTTTATCACCCATGCATCAGGTCTAAACGTACTTCGTGTATTCCAAGGAACCCGTATCGTTGTCCCCGTCGGAATAGCCTTCCATCTGTAAGAACCCATATGAAGTAGACCAAACACGACATATACAGTAGGACGCGGTAGATGAATCACCACCTGCATTACTTCACCCTTCACTAGGTGGTCCAGCATGGTGGCTACCAGCCAAACCGCCTCCGTGCTCCCCAGCTCCGCCAGTCGTACCGACGCGCGCGCCTGAAAGTGCACCCGCCCTCCCAAGTTCAACCACGCTCGATCAGCTGCATTCAGGCCGGCGACGAGATCCACGTGCAGTTTGGAGCGGGGCCGAGTGGCCTGCCCATAAGCTTGTTCGTTCCTCTTAATTGGCATGCACTCCAAAGAAGGGATTGAAATCTCGGCCTGAGAACCGATATTGGATAGCTTTGGGGGGTCGCACATCCATGCGTGCATGAAAAATGTAACGGAATACTGATATGAATATAGATAAGACTACTGACTGAAATTCTGCGCTGTAGCTCTACTGTTCTTGTACAAGGTGTGCCTTGCTGATCATTGATTATCATCGAGGCACATCTTTGCCACATGCCAACTTGACAAGCTAGGACATATTTTCAGTACCACATGAAACTACCCCCATCTTACTAACAGCTCTCCTCCACATCGTTTCGGAGTTCTAAATATATGCATTCGGTATGGCTCATATCTCATGATATGCGATCCCACAGATGGGAATAGATTGATCCGTCCCCCATGCGATGGGTGGGGTGTATGAGTGAGCTGAGCTTAATCGTGAACTAGGCCTGATACACAAATTGTGGCATGTCGTGTGAATTCCATGATTGAGTTTCTTGATCTGTAAAGTGCAGTAGCACTAGCTTCAGGCACACTTCTATACAGATGATAGGTAAAGTTAGGGCACTTTTGTTTTTGCTTTGCTTTCTATTTTTTGGCCCCGATTTGATGTCATGTTGTTTTGTGTGCGGTAGTCATGCGAAATATAATGCGTACATGTCACCCCCAGGACGTGCACGGGCAGTAGGTGCTCGAAATCAAACGTGGTCCTGGACTGATCAATCTGCCACATATGCGTGTGAGCAAGAAGTTTGCTTGGGTGTGGATGACAATGTCCCGTCCCTTCGGGGAGTTTGATTTCAATTCTGTAGGGGGCATCTTGCAGGATCTTCTGTTTACATCTGTAGATATGGGACAGGCTTGCTGCACTATTCCTTGGAGCAGCATTGTCAGGTCCTGGAATTCTACAGTGCGATAAGTTGAGGTGCCTTCCCACATTGTTGGTGGGGGTCATGTCTAATCATATTTATAATTTGTCCTTCCAAAAAGTTCAACCTTGCCTGCACGGAGTTTTGGTCATGATCACACAGCCCGAGTGCGAAAAGAAAATAGTTGCGGTGAAGCAAAAAGTTCCGGCGCAAACAGGTGCAACATGTCGAGCCTGAAAAAAAATCAAAAACGCGCATGGACATTGAGCCAGCCCTTGTGGACAATGAGCACAGAGCCCACTGAAGTTAGCATGCAAACGCCAGGAGAAATACCAGGAATAGGCGCTCCTTGCAGTTATACACTCACTGAGAGGTGCATCAACACTGACGCGGTGTGGACAGGGAAATGCGTTGACATAGGCCACAAAGATCATGTAAATACCCAGTACCAAAGAAAGTACATGTGGTTGTGCGAGCAAATGGAGATGGAATGGTTGCTCAAGGACTCCACTAGCGAACACTGATTGCCACACATTCAGCAAGACATCTTCTACAGGTTGAACATGTTTCCAACACAAACTGGAGGTGACATTGCCATGGGCAGGCTATTGCTAAAGATCACCTCGGATAGGAAATTGTGCGACACAATCATGCAGTAAACGAGCAAATAAGGTTTCAACACGTCAAAATTCATGGAGGTTGTTCTGAGACGGCAATCACATTGGTTGGGACCTGATATCTGTATATACGTCTACCAGGTTCCAACCAACTTTGCATCTTTTTGTCCATGGTTTATTTGTATACGTATACATATGAAACATGGCCAAAAATCTGCAATGTGCATGTGCTTGTCACGGTGCAACGTGCATGTGCTTGCGTAATGTGCCCACCTTGGGTAATGTCAGCTAAGCATAACAGTTGCCCATTCAGTATACCAAAAAGGCTGATTGGGGAAATAACGTACTCGGCACAGCTGAACACCTACTCGTCACCTGCAGGCACATGCTGATTGTTCTAGAGGCTTGAACAACGAACATCAACATAAGGTTGAGAACTTGAGAAAAGAGCGTGATCCCATTGCACGTCAAAGCTTGAACCTGAAATAGACTGCATCCTGAACTTAAAACCTGCAAGAAACTCAATAGCGGCAGCAGCTCCATCTGGAAAGCTAGCCGTAGAAATCAAAATGCCTGTGCTGCGCATGTAGCGGAGCTAGATACCAAGGCAAACTTACACTCTCAGCTGAAGGATATATGTACAGTTTGTGTTGATTGTTCCATGCATTATCTTCGTCGGAAGTATGTGCAAATAATGATAAGACGTGACACGTTTTCCTCCCACACGTGAGTATAATGACATGCTGCTTCTACGCGCATAGTGCATTGGATTCGCCGTTCGTGTGCCCAATCCACACCAAACGGCAAGCATGTGCATGTCGACGGGTTCAAGTGCAGAAAGTGTGCGCCGCAGAGCGGCACGACGGTCGACCCGTTCATATACATCAGCATGGTACACTTCATGGTATACGCGTGCGAGCTCTTGATTTGTCTGCCAGTGTGTGCTGCATGTTGTGGACATTGGTTTTGGGTCCAATGCGGTGCAGGCCGATGGGCTCCTCATCCCTAGTCAGAAACATCGGATCCCGTGGAATGAAACCGATGCTTCCTCAACAAATGAAGACGAGCGCCCATCCGACAGGTCCTCGAACTTACATTTTGAACACCTGCAAACTCAGGTGACCTGGTTGGTAGACAGCAAGATTTCCAGTCTCTTGAAATCAAATCCAGCGTTGGAAGTTTTTGCCACTGCCGATGAGCTGTGCGATGCCGCGCTGGCCGGCGGGTGCTGAAGGCACAGAAGAAACGAG
>NHOP01000260.1:0-17012 GCA_018697155.1 Pyramimonas parkeae | reverse complement strand
AGGAATATAACATTAATCGATCTGACAAGCCAACAGATCGATTACAGACCGTACAGCCGCCAGTTTAAAAGGCGTAGAGGTAAACTATTCCATCACTTTGAGTATACGCTAGCACACCCTGCCTCCCAATCCAATATCACTAGATACGACTTATCACACATTTGCCGGTACATATTCGCTCTGTTGTTTGTCTGTACATCTGCGTGGAGCATATCGCATTGCATAACACAATGTAAAGCATTACTGCAATAAACCACCGTGACCTTCGGGTGTCCTGGTGTCGACGCCATCTAGTTGGAATAGCCTCGACTCACATCTAAGGCTATTCCAACTACAGGTGTAAAACACCCTGCGCGTTGTGACAGCGTGTTTGGCACCCCCCATGCGGGGCGCAGGTGACCCACGCTGGATGGCACCAATAATTGAGTGCTGTGGCGATCGATTCCCTGCTTATATACTAGGGAGATCAACCGATGCCACAAACTAGTTAATACCGATGTGATGGTACTGGCTGCATAAACGTATGTACCACGATTACGACATACTTCTGACTTACAGAGCAGGACCTGTACCCCGGCTCGGAGGAGGTTTGCGACCCTTCACAAAAACAAACAGGATAATACTTTTGATCCACCAGTTTTCATGACGGTTGTTTTGGCGATTGGTGTGATCAGTCTCTAATCGAAGACAACCCGCCAGTCAGCATGGCCTTTGGTAATCGGAAATTATCGGCCGAAGTAGTGCCTACCCATGACGGGGCTCGAAGTCGGTCCCGCTTGGGAAGCCGTCGCCCTACCAAATATGCCATCCGACATGGTCTTCACTCAAATGTTGCACTCCCTCTTCGGAGTCCTAGGCGTAGATGACTGTGCTAGAGGAGGGTGTACACTTGTCGTCGGGTAGATGCCAACACGATCCTATGTTATTATAGCATATTTCTAATGAGGAATACTCTGTACCCACCCTGTTCTCCTTTTCGAATCGTCAAATTCGAAAACGTTGATATACATATCAAGCCTGTTTCTTCATGAAGAAATACCTACGCGCACACCCGTCATACAAGGATGGCGAGGTACGTTCTCCTAGAATCATTCGGCAAATATTTGGACCAAACAAACAGGTTCTCAAATGCATGCTGAGCACCAGTGCATTTTGCTACGCGACTCGATTAACATGTCTCCCCCGTCCTTCGGGTGAGGTCGCGTCCCTTTGTGTTATGGTGGTGCGCACCATGCTTACCGTGCCAGTGCGGATTGCAGTGCCACGATATGAGAGCCCTAATGCAATCAGTGCATCAAGTCAATGCGAATTCACATTATGTACACGCTCACACTGTAACGTAAAACAACTTACGTAAATCGACTTCACGTAATCCCTGATGCAGGAAAGCCATTTTCAAATGCGCTTTGCTGTTTGCCGAGACATATATTACGCTGCAACAAATTGTGATCGATCATCTCCGTGGACACAGTGACACCCAGGCAACATTGCAGTTTGTCGTAAGGCACCAATTTGTAATTTGCGTAAAGCATGTAGAATGAACATACGAGAGCATGATTGCCTAGGGAGCTCGATTCGTTTCTCAGACGAGCTATTCACGTGCGCCGTCCACAAATAAAGCCTAAAGTACATTGGGTTTAAGCAAACTTCGCCCCCCTTGTACAGAGTGCTGACGCATGCTAGTTGTTCCTACAAAGGAACATCCAGCAACGTACGCTCATTTACTGAGCAATCAAGGCTCTCGACGCCGATTATCGACTCGAGTTCACCTGCGATGGCCGCATGGTATACGCGACAGACAGCGTATCTGATTCGAATAGAACAAGGCAAGGCACTTTCCAACCAACCAATTGAAAGAAAACTTATAGTTTCTGCAAACCCTATATCAGAAAGCCATCGCAAGTACATGCCAATGCAAATGCTTGCATGAGACACTGTAAACATATTGCTTCCCAAGTAAAAGCAAAATGTCAATAATGAGACCTTCACCTTACATAGAGACAAGGAATAACCATGCATTCTATTTGCTAACAACAGCCTATACACCCAACCCTTGACTCTATCAGGAATCTTCACACACTGCCGTGTATATCCTTGAAGCAGCAATGCTGAATGTGCACGATGGCGCTTGACATTCATTCCAACAGAAATAATCTGTACACGGAACAAACGTATTCAAGTCATCATGCATGTCGTTGAGCACATCAACATAGTCTTGTAGCCGATAGTCTATAGGGATGTGTTGTGTCTTGCAATCAACGTAAGAAATTCCTGCTGACCAAATCCACAGGCTTATTCACCATCAGTCACAGTTGCACTTCTGTGCCGCCTCCCCTTTCTCCCTCGTGCCCTACGACGGGTGAGCTGGCACCCAGGCGCCACTTCCACCACGTCCTCACGATGGCGTATTGCTTTCTCAACTCCACCAGCTAATGTGCTAGGTGCCTGATCCATCTCCACGACAACACCCATTTTGCTTACAAAGCACGTTTCTGAACTTTCTTTGGGTGGTTCCTGCATACAACGGATATACCCAACAGCAGCCAAGCAAAATAACCATGCATGGACCACACTGCAGTGAACAGTATTGCGCTATCACTCTGATGGAAGAGCATTGACAAGATAAAGATTGAAACACAACGAACGTGTCCTCATCCTTTGTGATTAATCAGAGTGTCATGGAAAAAGCATATCCAGGAACCCACCCCTCTAACGGAACACATTCATGCGATACTCGATACACAGAGCACATGCAATGTGGCATGGCATCATCAAAAACTAAGAACCACCTGAAAACAAATTGTTGTTCAACATCATACTTTTCAACAGTTGTATTGTTACATAAATCAAAAACAGGGGCAGCTTGTTGGCAACACATCCTGATTAACTGCAATTCAGATCTGCATGCTGAGATGATCAACTACTTTTCCAGAACATCTGCATAGAACATGACCACGGGAGAAAAATCAGCACTGCAATCAGGTACTTTCTTGAAAATCATGCGAAAAACCTGAAAGACACCTACAATTGCTGTATCAAGACCACAGACATTTATAAACGTTCCCACTCTGTACATGCCACTGTCAAACTGCAAGCGTACAAGCGTAGGAATAGGGATAGGCGCCAGGATGCTCCAACTCACCTGTGCTTGCTCTGCTGCATTTTGAAGTAGCACCATTGCTTCCTCTTTGCCTGCCTTCCTTGCCACATCTTCCGCAGTGAACCCGTACGAGTCGCGTGCCGTGACGCTCGCCCCAGCCTGCAACAACATCTGTAACAGTGGCATGAACCCGCGGCGCGCTACGATGTGCAAAGTGGTCTGCCCAAACCGGTTGGCTGCAGCTACAAGAGGCGAAGGGCGTGCTGGGTGGATACGAAGAGTGGAGGCGGGCACATGGTCGAGCGGCGGCTTAGCGTGAGGTTCGACGGGCATGCAAAATGGCATGGCGGCTGGATTGAGTGAACCAGTCCATCTGGGCTGGGCCCATGAGCCGACAAGCAAGTGTTTGGGGATTGGTGCAACGCTGCGCAAGGAAGCAGTGGCACCGTCGCGAGGACCAGTGCGCGCTCCCTCCCCGTCCAGCTCGCGGGCTGAGTCGGGGCCAGGGAGTGGTCTGTTGGGCACTGCGGCTCCTTGTATGTTCGAGCAGGGCGGAAGTCCCGGTCTCCCGATGCACTGGAGCTGATGAGCGCTGAGAGGGGAGGCGGAACTTGCAAAAGACGCGCGGATAAGGAAGCGGGCCACGTCGCAGCGCTTGGCCACCGCGGCTGCCATCGACGCGGTCCAGCCATCGCCGTACGCCGCCGGGTCCTGTGTGGGGACGAATGAGAGCAGCTCAAACATCGAACGAAACCTGACAATGCTTATTGACATCATGATTAGTATCATTATCAATCTGCCCTGGATTGTCAGGTCTCGGGGTGTTTACGCGAATAACGTCCAGGCAATTACCGCGATGATCAAATCACCGAGTCGCTTGAGTCGTAAATCAGCCTGCCTGCCTACACGCCTAATTGATGAGCTTATCGGAAGCACACTTAAACCGCCAGTCGAATGCAAAGTGTGGATCAATAGTCAAAGGCACCTGGTAAGTCGGCGCAGCTAACGCCCTTGACCATTGGCAAAAGTGAAGAAGTTGGAACGGGCAACAGAACACAGTGTATTCAAGAAAGTCATCTAATGCCGGGGCGCCTACATACACTGTCCGAGGATTCGTATCCAACAGCAGTGTAGGGTGGCACTGTACTGGAACCCCCATCGCGGAAGCTCAGTGAGTAGAGCGAGAACATCTAAACTGGGGCCAGGGTCGACAAACATCCAGCAACAGCTGCAAATTGTCGCGAGAGAGAAGTTTTCATTCATTGCTGCTCATCTAGACGGCACGCCTTCTTTCACCAGACAATAAACCTGATCCAACTGAAGGAGCAGCTCAGCACATCCAACTTGCTGTGCACAACTTCACATGCATAGAGTGCAACTGGACAAGCAAAGATTGGGAGACAAGCGTATGCAAGTCTTGAAAGCATGGTTGTATGTCAAAATGTAAAATAAACCAAGCCGATTTACACTCGCGTGGTGGACTGAGATGCTCACACCAGGGACATACCGACCAAACTCAATGAAACTGTACAATAGGATCCTCTGCACGAGCACTGACTCCCTGAGTACAGCACTCCACCTCTGATGCGTGTTGCGACAGTTGACCCAAGTGCCATCCATCTTCTCACGTGCTGTGCCAAGATTTGGAGTAGATTCATGTGTGAATGGCAGGATACTTCAACAATTGAGCCACGTTGATTGATTTCAAATCAAAGTATGCTGCATCTGCTCTGCAGATCGTTCCGAGCGCCAATATCACATGAGAAACTTGGCGCATCTGCATATCTCTGCAATTCCGGAGAGGTGGATTCTTGGTGGTTGGTGGGTTCTCGGGTGTTAAAACAATAGAACATGTTGCGGCATGTTCGTGTCGAGGGCTGAGCGTCCTTTCACAATCACAGCACATTCACAAGCAAGAATACACACACGCACCAGCAACTGCGGAAACACAAACCTGGTTGTACACCATAGCCACCCTATACTCTATTTCATTCATTCTCTAATTCTTGATCACCCATATGCAAAAACTTAGAATCCTCGCCACAACAAAACAAACAAACGAAGAAGCATTCCAGGAACTGGCCCAGTCATTCCCAACCCATGCTACTTGTCAAGTGGAGAAATTCAAGGGTCTCAACGCTTGCACGGATCGCTATACGTATGTGGTGCTTGGAAAATTAACACCCCGACGCTAGCCACCTGCCAGTCGATGTTAGAGATTTTGCAGTGCACGACGAGCACACGGATCAGCTCCATGTGGCCCTTCAGCGCAGCAATGTACAGAGCGTTTTCTCCTCCATTGTTTTGCGCCATTACTTGGGCGCCACCTCCCAGCAGTGTTGTAGCAACCTGCACACTCCCTCGACAAGTTTATATCATCTCAAAAATGATACCACTACAACCAAGCATAAGGGTTCGCGCCCGACATGGGTCATGATTACGTCCGTGCAATCACAAAACACTCAGAGGACCGGAAGTCGGTTTGTGGATACGAATCGAACTGGAGCTGGTTGCCACCAATTGAAAAGAACAGAAATCACCAGCGCTCGCCTTTGTCTACATGCAAACTCGAGTGTGGCGTCGAATGCCTGGGCGAGTCCACGCAAATATGCCGCACTTGGGCGGACCTCCTCCTGTTGAGGTGGCGACCGCTTCACATGCTACACGACCTGTTTGAGCTGACGGTTGCAATCAGCTTGCAGATACGCTTCGCGCCTAGCGGACGGGCGTGGGGAAGCGCTGCAAATAGTTCACCCGGCCCAGCCTACAGCATCAATGGATCCGCGGATGCGTTGATCATGCGTACCAGTGGCTACAAAACTGACAACCCAAGGCGACATACAAACCCTCACCTCCCGTCTATGTCCCAGAGCAATCCAGGTAAGCTGCAGCACCGTTGCAATCAGATACACGCACGGCCACTTATACATGCGGTTAGGATGACCACTGTCACTTCTCTTTGATGACCATTGAAACAGACAACCAATCCATAAGGGGCGACAACCCAGATTATAGGCCAAGCGAAGTCTGATCTCACCTGGGCATGCCCTGCCTCGGCCGCTAGGAACAGGGGGGTGGTGCCGCGGCTGTCGCGAGCGTCCACGTCAGCACCAAGTTTTAGGAGACGACAACACGTAGCTGCATCTCCACTCTGGCCAACAACAAATCCAAGCGCATCCCAACATTGACAACACCAGATACTCGTCGCAGCGTGGTGGGTCCGAGACAAGAAAGCGACTGCACCAAGGCAGGCATCCCTCCCTTCCAACCTTACCAAACAAAAGTGGCCATTCGTGGGCGGCACACTTTCCTGCTTGTGCATGCTGTTCTTGGTATGGAGAAATGTCGAGATGGAAGCTAGGTTGCACAACAACATGTCACATCAATTGGGACTTCAAGAATCATCTTGCACCTGGTGTCAAATCCGTTGTCGATCCTCTGCGAGATAAAAACACGCGCATGTACATTCACGGCCCAAATCTTTTGGGATAGAAGCTTTGTCACCCAAGGTATGCGCTACATTTGCAGACCACTGCACAGGCAACCCTGAAGACCGGGTTGTAATGTCACCTTGTCGATCTATATTTATCATCATGGACAAGGTGCATACATGCATAGATGTGCGCACGTGCGATTGTGCGCACATCCATACGTAGCAGTCTTCGCCCCTGGTGTTGAACCCTGGTCAGCTGGCGATCAACGAGACACAAACCGAACAAGTCACAACTTAATCATTTATACGAGGAAGAGGTTCATATGAGCATTACATCGCACACAACATCATGACGTTTGGATGTTGGGGGTGCACCTCTGCGGCCAGGTGTAACGGAGTGAAACGCCCAGGCCCGGAGCAGTTCACCGCCGCCCGCGCCGCCGCCTTTAACATCGCCGTCTCCTGCCCGACAGTTGCCAAGAGCTTAGCTATGGATGCTTGCTTGCAATGCTCCATGGATGATCCTGCCAGACAAGGCCCACAATCCCAGGACGGAGACTTGGTTCGACTGGTGCGAGAAACATGCGGATATCTGGGCGTGCACCCCATTGCTCGGCGGCATCGCTCAGCAACAACAGCCGCACGTGTCGGGGGGGGGGTCGGAGCGTGTGGGGACGATCTGGGCGTATTCGTGACAATCATCCAAGTACGACAATAACATCACCAGCACAAACTGGGAATCCTGCGCGGCCCAGAGGTTGATAGTTTTGTGAAAAATGGAAACTCCTGTTGTGAGGGGTTGCATGTATCGCTCGTGCGAACAGTTGCATGAATAGGGACATGATCCCAATCGGCAGGAATCCTTGCGTACAAGACAAAAAAACTTCACACGAGATTCCTGAAAATCCATTCCCAAGTGAACGCGCACCATGCCTCACGTGGTCATATATCCAAGGAAACGCATTTCATCATCACGGTCCGTACTCGTCCTTCGCGCTGCACAAAATCCATAACAAAGGCGCTTGTATCATGCTTTCTAATCATGTGTATTATCTGTACCTGAGGTGGGCCCCCGCTCCTCAAGCACGATTTGCACCGTCTCCATCACGCAGGCTGGCTCGCACATGTCCCAGAAAACGACATGGGTGTAAGCTGCCGAGGATTTTCGGCGTTGGATTTCATATTCGGCCACAGAAGCAGCGGCTTGATTGCCAGCTCTGCGCCCAGTTTGGTATCCGGCTTGAAAATTGTGCATGGTTGCCTCCAGCACCTGCGAGGGTGGCCGACACATTCAAAGAGGCCATCTTGGACATGATTGCATGTTCATAGTTACTCACTGGAATGGTGCGGCGCTGTAGAATGTCGCACGTCCGACTGAAGCTTGAAAGTGCCATGGGATTCATGGAGATCATCCGAGATTGCCTATAGCGCGGGGTTGTTCATTACACCACCCAGCAGAAAACATCGGGTGTTGTTCATTACACCACCCAGCAGGAAACATCGGGTGTTGTTCATTACACCACCCAGCAGAAAACATCGGGTGTTGTTCATTACACCACCCAGAAGAAAACATCGGGCGTTGTTCATTACACCACCCAGCAGAAAACATCGGCACGTACCAGCCGTCGAATGATACGCGACATGATGCGCGGGTTGTTTCTGTATATGCACTGAGTTCGTTCTATATTCGCATATGCCATTCAAAGAGGCCCGCTCAACTCACATCCCCCAATTGATACTCTCATTGCGCAGGCCGACAAAGTCTTTAGAGTTGTTGAATTTAGCGATTGAGACACAAGCAACAAATTGAAATCAAGGACCTTGTAGATTTCCAGCGTCTGTGCAAGACACATAATTCCCGTCCCATCAAGGGCCAACCTGCTCATATCCATGCACATCTGGTTTGACATGCTGGGAAAACAACGCAACGAGTGGAGCAGAAAACTGGGGTTTCAAAGATGAAATACAAACCCTTGAACCAAAAGGTACCTAGACAAGTTGCATACTACGAGCCATGAGCATGTTCTCCTTGGAATACAGGGTTCACATCCCGCAGATCAAGTACACGGTGTAGCTTCTGGTTGCACGCTTCATCAACAAACAAATACATAACAAGATCCACATCAACTCGGATTCGGTGATCTTCAGTTGCTGTTCTGGACTCTAAAAACAATGCCCTTATGCACAACACCCTCAATAGTCCAGGGTGTCTTGCAATAAGTACATGGCAGGGATATCTCAAAGTCCAGCACGAGAAAGCAGGAACCGGTATGTGCACAAGATCTCCCATCAAGAAGGCACATCCATTGATACCTGCTATGCTTGGTGGATCGCCGAATGCAAACTCGCCAAATGATTCTGACTTTCAGTGCACAGGAAATCTGCATCAGTCAATGATATCCCCATGCCGGTTGGCGGATCACGCCAAAATATGAAGCGATCTTACGTTTTGCCGAAACAACAGCAATAATATCCGCCCGGTAATAGTCCGCACACACATTGTGACTCTCCTGCACACAGTGCCAAAAGACTAGGACTAAATGCAACTTGGAATTGTGGTTGGAATCCTATGAATCAATTCATGCCTCGGCCTGCGATTCATAGGATCCGCCATGCATATGCTCAAAACAGCCGGCTGTTGTACTATGTCGCCAGTTCAAAAGCTCGCTTGAGTTTCCTGTGCAGATGTGGAATACAGACATCTTGTTGCAACCACAATGGCGGGCACGTCTGTCGCCGGTTGTCTAATGTAAATCTTGCCCTTCACACCTACCAACAGTTTGGGAAGGTGTGCGGCAGCCAGCTCCGTCAAGGCCGCCACAGCCTGCAAGCACATCCGCCAGTCCACAAGTACAAGTGCCTAAATTGCCGCTCTTTTGACTTTGATGGGATAAGTTTTTTGCAGGTCTAGACATGGATAGAATCGGCTGCTTTGTGGATACCTGACGATGAAGGCAGCATAAACCCCAGCACATCTGATGATACATGATGCATCAAGGCAGAAATCTCCCTGCTCAGGGATACAGCTGATGGCCCTACAAGCTCGACACCAATGCTTTATCAACCGACACACATGGGTTCTGCCACGGATATTCTCTGCACACTCTTTCAACTCTTCAAGTGTGTCGGCAGAGGCTCGCTTGGTTGAACGGCGCTGCCCAAACAATCTCAGTAACGAATCACAATGGGGACCTCTCCACCAATGGTGAGCGCATAGTTCGCTGATTTGAAACTAAGGGTTGATGAGGCATGCACGTCGATTGTTTGGTGCATGTTCCCGCATCACCCTTGTGCTGCAGCATGACCCGGATATAACTGCACCCGAAATTGCGTCTCAAGGCCTCCATAGGCACAGACCAAGGTGCCCCTCTCATCACTTCTGAGAGGGACTCTGTACAGTGAAAGACAGCATGAATCAATCAACTCGAACAATCACAACAAGCAACTCGGCCGTGCGCATCATGACATGGAGGTGGTGTGTTCTGCACTCAAAGCTGTTGGTTTTTCAACATCAACTTCGCAGAATGGAGATGATTGCCCTGGATGAAGTGAGAGCCTCAACAGTGATCCTCGTGTGAAATGCCCCGCAGACGATGCGCAACCACTTGGCACTGATTCCCATAGCCCAATGAGCATTTCTTGCGTGTCACTAGTAACAAGCCTCACGTTAAACTACAACTAATCTAAGCTAAATCAATCCACCAATGCCTGGAACTCATGGGCGATGGTGTGTACTAGGAAATTAAAGTCACTTGCACAGCATTACGTGGAATCGGGAGGCGGGACGTACTTTGGTGCCTGCCGGAGGGGTACTCGTGAGGGAGCCGCCCAGCAGCAACACAGTCAGCCCCGGGCACAGCTTGCCGAGCGATCTTACGAGCAGGGAGGCGTCAGGCGCCGCCAGGTGGCAGTTATGCAGCGCTAGCACGCGCAGGTGGGGTGCGGCGGCGAGCGTCTGAGGGAACACCAGCTCATTGCCGTGAGTGGGCAACGGACCCGACGGGGACATCTGCCAGTAGGCTAGGGAACCCAAATGGACCTACAAGCACGTACGGCATCACTACACGCGCGGTTACAGGCTCATGCAGATTTGGTGCGGGTTCAGTAGGTCCAGGTCGTGTGTTTGTTGAAAATGGCGCCCCTCTCATCACGGGAAGCTGACGGCTGTTCAATGGTTCCATGACCACCCACCTAGAGCAGCGCATGTGAATCCAAAAACACACGGCTATCCCTAGCCCAGCTTATCAATTGTGCAGCTCGTGTGTAGATGGACACAAACGCCCGCGGATAAGCTAAACGCTTGGCGGAGCAGTGACCTGTGAAACTTGTGCTTGCGAAACCGGCAGACCCTACTCTATGCTTCACATTCAAGGGAAACCATCAAAGAGGATCAGCAGCGACTGTGATGATCGTTCTCATATCCACAAACACCAATCGCATTAGAAATACGAGACTCTGTATTAGAAATACAGAGTGCCGACCAGCCTGCGTCTCGATCGTTTCAACTCAACAAATGGTGAGTTGTCTCGGAACACGGATTGTAAACGAGTTGCACATTGCATGAGCAGCACCAGACATGAAAGAAACGATATGGCTTCTCAATCCTGGAGTAGAAGTGGTTCCATGCAAGATGATACATGAATAATTGCATCCCCATTGCACTGCACTCCCACGACATACTTGCAATCCGCTTCTGGTTCCCAAGACGCAGCAGGTCAATGGGATGTAAGGCTCGTATGCATGATGAACCCGACATGATGACGACAAGCAAGTAACTTGGCACCAGGCACCGGACGCATACATCATCCAACCTACTGGGTGGGTAGCCATATCGACTTGGGCACGCCCAAAATGCAACCGCCTCGCAAGGTATCCTTGACCCTGTTTACACGAAGTCAGACACACATGACACATCATCCAGCCTGGATAGCCTGGAAACATGTTGCGTGACTCGGTTTGGAACCATCCCCACATCCTTGCGGAAAATACATCGCGCAAACAAGTCTTGTGTTGTACAAATCAGCTGACTCCCAAGAGGACCATGAGACATCTACACTGTATTCTCCCTCACTCCACACAGTCCGCTGCAGAACGTGTGTTTCATTGTGTACGCGTATGGTCTGAAAAACACTTAAATGATGATCCCAGGAAGAAATCAATACCATGAAAAGGTGCAAGCGCTGTAGTTGGCTGCCCTCCGCTCCACTGGAGCGGGCTCCATGAATCCAAGTGTTTGTAAATGTTGTATCTCCAATTTCCAAATATAGGCGATGGTGTCGCAATCATCCATGCATCAGGCTTGGCTCACATACCCGAGATTTGGGAATCATTTTCGGGTTAGGGCTAAGTGCAGTCATGCTTGACACCGGATGAAGACAAAGCCACATCCCACACCGTTGTACTCGGGAGAAGAGTGTGGGCGCACCTCAAAGCGCAAGGTCAAGCGGGTGGCCAGAGTGGAATCAGGCGGCGCGGTTCGCGGGGTGGAGGTAGGGGGTTGCGTAGGTGGTTCAATTTGCCTTGTTTCTGCCGCCATGCGCAGCTCTTCGTCTATTGGATCCAGAAAATGACTGAGCAGAAGGCATGACAACTCCGGTGTTTGAGCTGGCGTACCGCCTGTCACCACCCCTCACCCCGCGGGCCATAAAAGTTCAACATCAGGTCCAAGCGCCTGGAAAACAATTCTTCCTCACAACCGGCACAGCCACGTTCCCGGCCCTATCTACATACCGGACCTTGGGGACAGAACCAGAATAAGCCGAGATTGCAGCTTGGATCTATGTTATGCAGACATGATGAGTGTCGACATGATTGTATGTCCGGTTGCGTACATAGTTTTGACTGTGGGCGCGGGTGCCCTAGACCTCCTTACCGTAGCTGGCAGCGAGACACTCTGGTGGAGATCACAGTGGACGTGCAGGAATGCTCTATGACGCTGTTCTTGAGGGAGGAGGGTGATAATTCTAAATTGCAGTTTCTATGGACGCACGCTGTCTGGTGGTAAATCGAAATATGTCCAGGCACATGCTGGCACAACGACAAAGACCATCCGGCTTGAAGTGAGCAAGAGCAATTCCTTGCACGAGCGGCAGCATGCAACTGGAAGAAGATTCCAAACACCGCTACACAGCAACATGGTAAATCCGCAACCCCTAGCGTGGGACGTGACAGGAAACATTCAGTTGCAGACCATATTCCGGCATGAACAACAAAAATCAGGAGCACATGAAAGTCGAAGCAGTGCAAGCTTCGCGATCCAAAATTTCTCCAACTTGAGTTCCTGTTTGGGAAGGGACTGTTTTCACAGGCGAGATGCAAACCTAGTGTTTGCAATCGGGGGCACAATTGCTAGGGTCTGTACAACAAACTCGAAGATTCACAGACATCACGGTTTGTTCTATCTGGTGACGTTGAGAGATTGGCTCCCCTGCTTGCTGTCACTCGGTGGGTGAGGGTAAACTTTGCGACAATGCAAGTTCGAAACCACTTGCACGCTATCGTCTTCCCAGCCTCCACAGACCACGTGCATCACCAAAAAATGAATCTGAGCACACCCACCGTGAGTCTGTTTATGGTGGTGAACCTCAGGTGCAAAGTACATACATCCCTGAAACACCAATGCAAAAACCAAAACCGTTTTCTTAAAAAATATCCATCCAAAAAAACACGAAAATATTCTCCTACAACCTTCGCCATACTGAATCATTGCAGAGAGATGTTTACCAAGGGCCAGATCATGCAGGAGCAGGTGCTGGGTGGCTGCGGCTGCAGTGACGGTGAAGCACCTCTGCATGCACAGCGCGCGCAAGGAGGGTGCACTTGCCATCGCGCGCGCCACCCCCTCCGAAGACAATCTATGGCACCGGCTGAGTATCAACACGGTGAGATTGGGCATGCAGCCCGCAGCAAACATGCTCTGCAGATGCGCGTCCTCCACCTGTGAAACGCGGACGGAGGCTGGGCTGATGGGTTTGATGACTGTTCTTGAATTTTACGGTGATTCGGAGATATGGAGCTGACCAACATCGCATAGATGAACATGGACGACAATCAAATTTCAAAAAATAAAAGGCGTACGTTTGTCGCCTGAGACTTTGCCTGAGCAAAGTGTTTGTGAAAACGCGCTTGCAAATATGATTAGCTGATTTGGATTCTCAATTAAACCCACAGCACAAGGCACTTTCCAACAGACCCTTCGCACGGACTAGGATGCGATGGCAGAGAAACCCGGATGTGTACAAGAGAAAAGGCTGAGACAACATTGGAAATCTTGATATGAATCAAGGGAATCAGAACATTTGTGATGTTAGCTTAGCACTTCGGACTCTCTAGATTGGGCCATCAAGCTTCGCAAAAACGACCAAACTGACATGCAGGCGATTCCGTTGGCACCTGAGCCTCACATAGATCTGCTCACCACAAACCCAGCGCTACTTGAGTTTCGAGCGCTTCTGCTTATCAAGACAGTATTGCTCGCCTCCGCCATCAAATCACACTTCACACTGTGCTGCACCGCTCAACTCGTGAAAGTGACAGTCAATCCACGCGCGTTTACAGTGGTGGATTTTAATGCCGAGCAGGGCTGCAGGTGTTCATGGAGGTCCAATAGCCAAGGTGGCTGATGATCGAACACCAACGAAGAGCTGTTCCCATTAACAGGTTTCATCTCACGACCTAAAGAGTCAAGTCAATATACCCAGTTGTTTCATCATCAAGGACATAATCACACGTGTACTGGGACATGTGCTTGTTTACAACGTGGGAGCTACGCCAACTGATGCACAATCTGATACCTAATTCAGGGTTTCCCATAGAATCGTGTATCGAGTCAAAAGCACACTCTGCTATAACACCCCGAAGTACCCAAGCACGTGTATCTTGGCGTCCACGAAAAAAGAGCTATGTGGATTCACACGCGGGTCGTCTGCTCATTGTGCATGTGTGACGGATATGGTCACTTGACTGGTCAACATGACCATATACTAAACATAGACATGAAGGTTTAGGTGCCGGATAAGAGCCCTGTTTTGGTGGCTGTGAAAAAGGTCTGCACGATTCGAGTCAACCTACAGACAGCGTTGCTGCCAAGCCTGTAGCTGTCCATCGGCGCACGCCTAGAAATGCAAGACGTTCCTGTAAGGACATTGAGTTTGCTGTCTTGGAAGGCCAAACCATCTGCGGTTGAACTAGTAACTATAGCTAACACTTTTCAGAAACAAATGCCATCCCAGCGCAGGGCTTGCGTACTGTATCCTCTGAATTGAATTCACAGTCGAAGGTACGCGCATCCGCTTACTGGAGCATGAAGCCAAACAGTTGTAACCGCGATCGTAATGCTGGCAGTAATCAAAATTCCATCGCTTGAAGTCGTAGCAGATGCGCGCATGAAAATCATCTTGATGAAATAAACACGCCAGCATGCCTTCCTTAGCATTGTGACTCGTGCAACATTCCGTTTGGGAGTGTGGCATATTTGGTGTTGCATCGCATGCGATTCAAAAAACAGTATGGGCGATAATCAATTATCTGTGCACAAAACAAGCCGAACAGGCATGCTGAAGGGAATTGAAACAACAGCAAAAAGGTCAGGTAATGAGCGGAAAACAATAAAACTTACTGCCAGCCCAGTAAGGTCGATGGTGTGGACTCCGACCCAGCACTGAGATTGAGCAAGAAGGAGAAAGCGTTCAAAAGCCTCTTGGTCCCTTGAGAGGTCCAGATGCAATGGAGCTACACGGGCACGGCGTTGAAGAGAACGGCACGAGGATGCGAAAGAGCCCACATCCCGAAATTTGGTGAGTTTCACCAAGACCAGATCCAGCACCTGTTGCAGCGATCAACCTATGTACATCACACATTGCGATTTCCGAAAAGATAAGAGTCTGAGCGCTTGGACAAGCACCTGCTACGTGAGTTCACTGCACAACTTTTTGAAATAAAGCAGAGCAAAACATGGCCACTAGTGCGAATAAAATTGCTATGAAAGCTGCATCATGATTCCAAAGGAAACTTGCATTAGAGCATGAGAAACAATTTGAAAAATTCAAAATGACATTAGATTTGCGTTGTCTTGCAATTCCCAAGACCGAATACTAATGCTGATACTTCTAATGCTGATACTTCTGACGGAATCTCAGAGCATATCCTTGCACATTCCAATACATTTTTTTCCGTATTGGGCACTTTGATATGAAAACTATTGTCGAAATCCCACTCATCTCTCACCTGGTTGGGAAGATCTGTCAAATCAATTGTACTTCGCGCATCTTCTTGTTCTATCGACGGTGTGCCGTCGTCTGGCTTAGCTCGGTCGAGTGTGGCCTTGTGCTCTTGTTGGTGGTTCATTTCCTCACGCATGGCTCGTCCGGCTTGCTCTAAACCTCAATGCACCAACGAATCGCACTCCACTTAAGCCACCTGCAAGCACAAGTTGTATGACAAGTCCACAATCGCTCAAGGTGAAAAGGAGACATCCTAGAAGCTAGAATTCAGGAATGCTCGAAGCTATTCATCGTATTCAACATAACTTATGCAATACATCATTTCTTTGACAGGCATATGAAAAATCGGGCTCCCGTGAACACATGCTTAAAGTTGTTTATGGTCGGCCATACCTTCACGCATGACACCGCACACAATATACGTGCAACCACGGAAAGAAACGACGGAGTTTGACACAGTAAAGTTTTCCTCGAGCATACAATGGGCTCCATAAAAATATACACTCGTGCGATTGAATGGCGCGCCATTTGGAGGGCCGCGAAAAATTATGTCTGAAGTCTGTGAGAAGACTCACAAGAGCTGGTCTGGCCTGGACGTTCACGTGTGGCTCGGACAAACCTCGATGTAAATCTTGCTCGACGTCTACCGTGCGCACTATGAATAATTCAAAAAAAAAAATCACAACCCGAGATTCAAACCTCATACCTGAAGCTAAAGACACAGAGGCTCCCAGAAATATATTGAGGGTCCCTCAAAAGCTGCAAGTGAGGAAATTCTCGGGAATAGAACTAGTGAACGTTCGATTGTTGAATGCTAGTACTCCAAGAGCCTGCGCTACACCGTCAAAAACAAAATCAGAAAGATTTCATCATGAACATAGTTTCACCAGCGGACTCTCGCCTGAACTCCCACTCTACATGCCGGGTGTGTGCAAGCTGGTACGGTATGAGGGTCTGGGTAAACGGTCCAGGAGGACAGCCATGAAGAACGGGTGTCCCGGATACAAAAAAGCGTCAGAGACCACGATGTCCAGTTCCGATTTGAAGACTCGGAATTTACACGCACCACGCAGATCAATCAGTATTCCCCTAGCGATGGGCTTGGTTAATCAGTATACAGCCAGGGATGGGCTGGGTTAATCGGCGTACCACTAGCGATGGGCTTTGGTAATTGAGACGATCGAGTACATACATATAGCTGTATCTGTAGCTGCAGCTCCTTGCATGGGAAGAGGGAACAACCCCGAACCAACCCCCC
>NHOP01000259.1:0-17036 GCA_018697155.1 Pyramimonas parkeae | reverse complement strand
ATCCAAAATGGGCCAGGCCGACATTGGCATTCCCAGTCTGTATTCAAGCAACGGCAAGTTGATTCAGTTGTTTATGGTATTTTTGATTCTCTTTTTCTGACAGTATAAATGTTTTTGTATAGCTGGAGAAACCCATTTGCACCATCCAGTGCACCATCTACAGGAGGCAAATAGTCGATCAATCCCTTGGTAGTCGAAGTGCATAGCATGTTTGTGGGCCGCTTCCTCCACATACCGCGGACCCATAACCCAGAAGTCGACTGTGACAGAGCGTACAACAGGCCACCGCCTACTCATCCTCGACCGCTGTGCAAGCATGCCTGTCGTCATGGCCATTCAAGATCATGTGATTGACGCTGTTCTTCTGGATGACGCACAGAGAGTGCACATATTGAGACGAACCCATCTCCGCTGATTCTCGCACTAGTCTCATCTGGGGAATAGTTGCAGCATCTGAACGCACAGCATGGTTGTGAAGGTGTGATGCTCTGTATGTTTTCGATTGAGTATACACTTAGCTGGTGAACTTCAGAGATCATGGTGCGTTTCTCATGCTGTAATGTAATGCGTGATGCAGTGTTTGTGGCAACCCCACCTTGTCCAAGTTTCAAGGCAGGCCAAAGGATATCAGCCCAAAGGCACGCTTCCTCAATGCAATGGGGTACGATAACCTACTTGGAGATGTTTGTTGATATCGTCCCTATCTCCAACAAAGTTTCTGCTACACACATTTGTGATGTTTGCAGACACTGACATCTAGGTTGGGGTTTGCTCCCTCTCGTGTTTCCACTTGTGTACGATATATTGTATAGGGTTGGGTTTGCACTGAAAACAAGGTTACGCACAGAATTGACCTGTCCTTGATACCACAGCACTTTGTCTCTAGCATTTGCAACCTTGCTTATTTTGATTGTAAGCACTCATTTTGGCTAGTTTGCATCTGAATCGTGCTATTGGGGGTAAAACCATGTTGCAGATACAAACTTCCTTTTGATCGACATGATTGGGTTGTAAATCGCTGTGGAACTGAAGTGCGATACATCATAGATTTTTATAACGGTATGCATTGTTCATGCGTTTTGGCTTCAGATTTTGCCTTGCAAGAATGTTTGCGTATCCTGGTTGGTGTGAACTGTGTTGTTGAAGCTCTTGGATCAGTTGAATACAAGATGATTCTGGATATGGAGTGCTTGAGTTGACTGTTCTTGTTCATTCCTTCGTCAATATACCACTCACACCCTTCTTTGGGATGGTGAATTGTTTGGTTGTGAGCAGCAACGCCTCTTCCAGGTCAGCCAATAGCAATGCATCTAGACGTGCGACCAGCGCTAGACACACCTATGGCGCTTTTCGATCGCTTATACATGCAGTTCAAATGGACCAGTAGCGGCCGCTGGCTCGGAGAGCAGCAAAGTGAAGGTTCAAAAGCTGATACCACATAGTTGGATGACTTGGTGCTTTTTATCTCAGGCAGCAACCTGTTTGGGCCAATCCGTACTGCATGATAGCCTGGCAGCGCAGAATGCTTCCAGAATGTATAGATGAAGCGCACAACATTGCAACGTTGATGTTGTGATCTTTTTTCCTGAATTACCCACTGAGATTTGAAGTATGAAGCCTTGTAGGATCAATTGAACGATCAGAATTGAGCTCAGTGTATTGTGATCGTTCCATGCTTGTCCGTGCACTTGTCCGACCGAGGCTTTGTCAGTGTTGGCTTGCCTTGTTTGTACGGTTCACCTACATTTTCGTTGAATTCTGTGAATTGGCAAACTGGACCAATTGTGACAGTTTTTCCACCAGGATACAAATCAAGATAGGTAATTTGGAAGCTCCAACAGTCACGTGTCAGCGAAAAAAATGTGACAACACATCTCGATATACTGTTTCTAAAATAAATTCTCTGTATTCATCGAACGTACCTCTATTTTTCTGCCATGAGGCCTTACGGTATTGAACCAGTATAGCGAACTAAAGGTCAAGATCAGCGGTTTGCCTCATGTTCAAACAAGCTGTTCCATTGCAAAGTATTCTGGGGAAATCAACAATTCAAGCAATAAGTGCACATAACTTGAGGTACAGAGGGTTCATTACAACGTGACTATAGCAGCAAATTCGCAAAGCCTCGTCACTACTGCTCTTACACACAAGTACTTGTGCACCGGGCATGTAGTGCCCCAGGCTTGCTCGATTATTTACAATTTGGATGGTCTGATCGCACATGCAATGCCCTCCACTGATACTTGTATGGCTTCACATAATCCTACCCTAGCACCAGGAAATAACATGTCATTCAGAACCTTCGAAATATGATGCGAATTAGCAGACTTTATCGACTTCCAAACGAGAGGGAATGCTGGTAGGACGGTCCCAGCAACTTCTCTTGGTAGTCAGTGCCATAGTCGTACGTGAGCTCGGTGAGTGGAGGGATGTTGTGCGAAGCAAACAGACAAATGTGCGCCATCCTTGGGTCGTGGTGATCGTACAACACGCTTGCAATGTTCAAATTTGGGTCGCTGCTGTGATTTATGAATCGCGCAACACTGCGTACATGGAACACACACACACACTCACACATACCAAACACAACTCGAACACCAAAAATGTGGTCTTCTCAAACTGTAATGAACATGAGTTTTCACAAAACATGGCACGGGGAACCAAAACATGATAACGCAAGCGCATGACTTCAATCGACGGCAAGCATCGACTTCACACAACCGGACCTGTTGTACTACCAGACGAGCCATTGGTGACCAGCAAACGGGATGCGTGCAATCTGAATGCCAGTGCAAAATCTATAGTGCGGTGACTGCATAATGAAGGGCTCACGCCCGTCAATTGCAATAAGTTTAATCTGAATTCCCCAATCAATATTTGGGGTCCAACATCCTGGCTCGAAAGATACCTTCCAGCATGCTTCGCATCCAGACAGAAATGCCTGGCGACGTCTGCATCTGAGAGGCCGGCATGTGCCACCAGCTTCTGTGCGGACTTCATGTCTGCCACAGGGTCGCGCATCCTACTCTCGTGGATGAGGTCCCGCCTACACCAGAATCAGACGCCCATGAGTCACAAAGCATGTTTGCATCCAGATACGAACACATAAGTTACCGAGGAGCATCCAAGAATTCATATCACATTAAATTCGGCACCTTTCTCGATTGTTTTGCAAATTCCAAGTACGGCAAACTGAGATCTGGCACAAAAAGGGCGCTCGCCCTGTGGTACAAACATCCGGCTTGTTGCCAGTCAGCAGCTCCTGCACAGACATGCCGTTGAGACCCAGATCAAACATGTACTCGTCATACTCTCCTTCTCCGCAGTAGTCTTCATTGTGTTCATGCGCACCGCGGGCCTCCGCGTCTTCTGACGTCAGCACCTCGCCTGACAACTCAGAAATCCACTTCGGTGAGGTTGTAACGATTCCCAGGATTTTGCACAGGGGTATACAAATAGTGTGTACAAGCAGATGATAAATATTCTTTTGACGATGGGTTTGGTGTATCACTCTCACAAGGTGACCCTCGAGCCTGCGTGTCCTCGAATAAATCATCAACCAAGGCACACGGTTCCTCACGGGGGGATCATCTCAGTACAAGTTTGAACCATCGCCGAATGGTTAATTTGGCATGGACGGCGGACAACCTACAGTTTGTAGAAGCACAACTCTCAACAAACACACACGTTCTCTCTCACACACGCACACACATAGAATGGAACTGCCTTCTACAAATACATAGATGTGTTTTGCCAGAGGGAGTATTGGCACTTAGTTGGGTGGTTGGTGCAATCAAAGCCCTGGACAATCACCAACTAAGGCAACACCCTCTCATGTTCGAGTTTGACTTTCGATCGAAAACTGGTATTCTACTGAGTAACTGGTGAAGGATAGAGTTTGCCTGAACACATTCGCAACGGTTTGGGTGACAGGGCACCGCATATGGAGAACAAAGCGGATGTTCACGTCAACACCTATAACTTCCCAACATACTTCCCCAACAAAGTCACTGTACAGTCGTTAGCCAGCACCATCAGACTCAGTCTTGAACATAAGGTAACATATGGTACAAATCCAAACACACAGCGTTGTTCGAAACTTGCGATGAATATCAAACACAGTTCAGACACATGGTTCATTCCGCAAAACTGCATTCAAATCCTGCAAATCTGGTCTACACACCAAGAATCGCCCTATCTTACGCAGCGGCAGGCATGGTTGTTGCGTGGAGGCACCTGCGAACTCGCACACAAACGCTCCTGCCGGAATTCTATCCCAAGACCGAACTCCCCAGCCCTTGTGGGCGGTGCGGAAGACTTCCAAGCGGTAGCGGATGCCGGCTTGCACAGCATTCTGGTCTGTGGGGGATTTGTGTGCTCCGGGAGGGCTCTCAAAAATCACCAACTGAAGAGCAGCACACTTGGCGCCCTTCAGCACACAACTTGATTGCCGGCACTTGCACAATAAGGCAGGTTGGTCATGACAGGTGCAAGACACTATTGCATAGCTGCGAGTGGAGCTTGCGGATATGTCAGCATTGTCGAAATAGTCTCTTGACTTTGGGCATATCTCCCTAGCATGCATACCGGGAATCATCAATCGTGGGATACAATACTCATTGTTTCCCACACCTGCTCTCACAGGGAAGGGAAGAAACTCTGAACAGCTTCGCTAACCCAAAACATTGCACTGTAAACAGGCGACAACATTCAGGCAAAACGCTTGCATGCAATGCAACGACAACATCCGCATGCTAGGACGCAGGTGTCTTGATGTGCTCATGCGCTCTAGTGTACACGCGGGCATGTGGCGGACGGGTCGGTCGCACCTCGGTGCAGCAACCACCATGCAGCCTCTGGTTGCTCACGTAAGGCAAGGAGCCTCCATTCAAGTCAAGAAGCTGAATCATGAGGAAATCAACAAACCCCACCACACCCACCCACCAACCCACCCAGGGTCAGTCACCAACGCGGTGTAAGACGCCTGAGCTGATGGATGTGGTTTTGTGGCGCCTCGTGCAGTCCCACCAGTCAACAGTGCGCGATCTACCAACGACTCATGGAATCCGTTCAGTGCAGATGTGGAAGTCGCAATTCAAAACATAGAAAACATAGAATTGCCATTGCGGGAGCATGCTGCCGTACTCAACACTCTGCAACTAACAGCTACGACATGCTTTCAAGAGAAATGCCTAGCATCCATACTAGATATCCATTCAGTGAGTGGATGGGCCCCAGGTTCATTATCCAACCTATCTGTAAACATCCCATACTTGTATACAGCCTAGCCTCCTTAGGGATTTCCTACTATTGCCTCGACCCCACACCCCCAACAGGAAGCGAGCGCGCCCGTGTTATTCGCAACCTTTGAATGCATGGGAGCACACAGAATCAAGCCCTACTCCCCAGCACCTCCGCAATCGGCATGAAGTCCGGAGTGCGGTTTTGCGGGTCACCTGCTTAGAGGTGAGGTGCGAGGCTGGGCGGGGTCGGGGCACGCCCTTGTGGATGATCTGTTGCGTGATGTACACAAATGAGCGTTTACGATCCGCTTCGTCGGCCGGCCACTGCACTCCCTCCAAGGTGAAGTGCTTGTCTGCAGTGCGGCAGGGTAACAATGCAAGCGGCGGTGGGGCCCAGCTCGGGTGGTCTCTCGTGAATTCGTTCACCACGGGAATAGGAATCTCCGCCTAGTTTGAATGAAATACGACATAGAGCTCACAGTCAGCAAATACAACGCAGCTACTGAACAGTTTCATGAATATTCTAGCTGTCAACTAGAACACATAGCGATATGACCCCTACCAGACAGGCAACTAGCGCGGCATATTCTACCACTAATTAAGGCAAACCTGAGTTTCCATTACCCAGACCAGACACTCTACACATAATGCAGTGCACATTGTAGGATCCAAGCAGACGAAAGTTGTCATCCCAGTCTGAACACACTTCTGATCTTTGCACATCCGCTTGAAACAAGCATGGGTGTTGTTTTGTGTACCGGTGTTTGGGTACCGGTGCGTATTTGCTCTATTTGATGATGTATCTCCAAAGGTTAATGTGCAAGAAGTATCCTAGCCAAGTGGCGCGCAGGATTACCCTCTTGGATTAGTGAAGCAACACTATATTATCATATATACACTTCCCGGTTGCATTCGACTCCCCGGGAAAACAAATTCAGGCCTGCGTACTGGAGCCCAGATGAAATGATAATCTAATCACTTCCAATGCAACACTATCCCGGATAATGCTTGAACAATCGAGGGATCCGATTTAGAGAAAACACCCAGGCAGAGGAAATGATGCATAGTCAATAATCCCTTGCAACCACTTCGTGTGTTCTAAATTCTTCGCATAATCAGTCGAGTTCCGCATCGGCGCCCAGCGTGGCAAACGGAACAAGTCACTCCACAGAAGCCACATCTTGCCACTCAACAGACCCCGCCGCGCACATTGCCGCTGATTGTTGTGATGTTACTGCAACAATAGAGCACATTGGGTATCCTCCAGCTTTTTGTGGACACTGGGACTTGGTTCCGTGTGATGCAATTGATCTACTTCAAACACAAATCAATTCTGGATCGTCGCCTTTGGCCTGACATAGTGCCCCTGATCATATATGTATTCATCTTCATGAACCATCAAATATCTGGGTGATGGTGCTCTGTGATTGGTAGGATCGCTGTTATTGGAAGGTGCCCAGCTAGCCAGCATGGTCTTGTGTTCAATCAATGGCCCTGTCAATTCTTACCTATGTCGGGACTCGAACTCGAGTAACTTAAGAATCAACCCAACACCCGAACACCTAGGCCATCCATCATGGTTGGTAATTCACTCTCGTTAATGAACGCTTATGGAAGACTACCGGCCCGTCCAGAAATGCAGGGTGTTTCAAAGGAAGCCAAATATCGCACACTCTTCTATTTGGCAGCTTCCATTGTGCTGATTCGGTGCCCCGCACCTGCCCCAGGGAAATGTCAGCCATGACAAACCCCGGACGTTTCTCGGCCAGCTGGTTCTTGGGAAGTGAGTTGCCCATCTTGTTGCCCCAGTGCACAGACGCCGAGTCCAGCTTCTTTTGCCCGGGCACTCGCACCAAATGAAAGTGGCAGACCTTGTAGCCGGATACCCCCACCTACACCCAAAAGGCAACCATACCAAGCAGGAGGAGCGGCTCTCAAAGGGACCCATCTTGCCCTAAACAATCCTGTTCAGAATGCGCGAACGACATTTTCAGCCACCTACAACAGAGCTATGTTCAAACGAGGCTCAGCGCGTCTGACAAAAATGCTGGACATTACTGATGGCAGCACCTGGAACCAGTAACTCTGCACCGCGTACAGTCCATCGTAGATGTACGTGGTGGCGGAGTAGCTCGAGGCGTCGCTGTTCCCGCGCACCAGCCTGCACCCACATGGCGGTTGGAGGCCTATCCTGGCATCTCAGTGCAACTTCATATACCGCACAGACGCAGGAGAGGGGCGCTTCATGTGCGGTGTGCCAAAACATGTGTGTGGCAGGTTTCAGAACGTATCAGGTCAGTCATGAAGTAATTCAAACTGGTCCATTTCTACGCAATGGTCTAGAAGTCTTGCGACCCGTTCCAAAAAATTCTACACTTGAGTAACCTCTCAACATAAACCTCGAAATCAGCAATGTAAATGCGGGCGCACGTGCGATAACAGACAATCCAAGATGCGGCGTCCCGACGTGCTTGACAACTACTGCCCACAAGCAATCGAAGAGAAACCCACATGCAGCGCATTCACACCAGTATCCAACACATGCATAATATGCATACAAGGTTATATACCAGGTTTCATGCCGACTTAACAGATCAGCGCACCACTCCAATAGGGATGACCAGGCGCATTATCCTTAGATCACACCTAACTTGATTGGACTTAACAGACCCGGGTTGCAGATCACCTAGGGCAGCAGAAGAATGCAACACACAACTCGTTTGACATGGTTCCCCTCCCAGCCATGTAAGCGCAATTTTCCCTATCCATGATGCATGGAATCTTCCAGCAACTGATGCCGTTGCTCGCTCATTGAAGGTCGGCCAGCATGGCACGCCATCAGATGGCTGAGGAGGACACATGCCACTCCACCAATCACTGATCGAACTCAGGACCCTGCGGGACTGCTTCTGTACGCACAACACCATATCACTTGGCCCGCGCTCGTGAACAACCTTGAACTGTTCTTTTTGAACGCTGGCGGAGTCGCACCTGACGGGCACGCCGAGCCTGCAGTTGTTGGCAAGGGCGAGGTTCCCTCTCTGGAAGTGCTGGTCCCCGATCTGCTCGCGCGTGTGCAGCAAGTCGTTCCCGCCCTCCCCCGTGTACACCACCGCCTCCCCTCCGTCGCGGTCGTCCTCGTACCCGCCGCTCATCACGATGCAGCAGCTCACGCTCACCGTCTTGCTGCCCTTCTTCATGCGCAGCTTCACAGTGTCAATGCCGCTCAACCAGTGGGAGTGCATGCCCACCACCATCAGCTCCGTCCTGAGACAACGGTGTCCGGAACAACACTTGACAACATGGAGTGAACTTCTGTCGTTATGAGTTCTTACCGAGCTGGCTACCTAGCAGTCGCGTGAATAGAGAAGGGGGGCAAAGGTTGAACATGAATCAAGAGAGACAACTCCAGCGCCGCCTGCACAACGCAGTGCACTTTGCCATTAGACCTGAGTGATCTCACCAAACACACCTACCTTTGTGATCATTGGAACGCGCCAGTCGCTGAATGAGCGATCCATCATTGCTTAGCATACGTGTTCGGCCCAAAACTAGCCCCAGAGACATATGTGTACACATGAAAGAGGCCATGCAACTAATGTAAGGTGTGATTGTAGTTCTTGATCATATTGACAAAGGTGAACGGTCCCCAACAGGGGGCCAGAAAAGCACACCTTGGAGTTGTCTTCCATAAAACGTTAGTCTGATATGCCCCCCTTTAGCAAAACGTTGGCATTCTTGTGGCGATGTGTGATGTCACACATCTTTGCGGTGCATGATTGATAGCACGGAGCTCAATTGGATGGTACCAGGATAGGAATGTCACTTACAACCGGAAGAATGGACAACCTCACACGCCCTTGAAAGAAGTTGCCGCTGTTCTTGCTGCGCATCTGCACATCTAACAGGGGACTCCTACTCTGTATCCCTGGTGAAATTGCAACCGACTGTAACGCAGCGTGCATGTCAGGGGACCGCACACACACCACGAGCGCATCCATGCAGCCCAAAATAGTCCAGACTCTTTCATGTTGCAGCTAGTTCAAGTCAATGTGCTGTTACATTCAGTCACCGACCCTCTCGAAAAGTCCCAGCGACCGTCAATGTCACTCGAAGCAGCGCTTGAGTAGAGTGGCAATGCATGGCTGCTGAGTAACGCTACAGGAAGGCCATGACCGAGAGCTGTTGTGCCCCACCACGGCAGATGCGACACAGCACAGGGCGGATGCGATATAGCGGCCACACAATTCAAATGCCGAGGAGCAAGCACCTACAGACTGATGTAGATACAGCTGCACCCAGGCTTGATACAAGCTAGTACGGTTTCTGGAACACAGCTGCAGACATTCCTTTAACGTCCACAATCATGCCACGAACCAGCGGCTGTGCTAAGGTGGGAATTTGTTTGCAGGCAGAGCCTGTCGCCTACACCACTGGAGGACGTGAAGCTACTGGGCCCAATCCCGCCCCCCCGCCTCTGACAGCAACTCCCGCAGAGGCCGGACACACCTCGAGCTGAACTGTGTGCCCACTGGAATGCCCGGGATGGTGCCCAGCACAGGCTCGCTGCGGTAGAAGCTGCCTTCAGCGCGCATCTTGTTCTGGGCCTTGAGGTCCGGGCGCTGACTCATGCGCTTGCCGTCGTCGCGCACCCCTGCGCCGCTCTCCACCCTCATCGCCTCCTCAAACCTCGACTGCTCCAAGTGGGCCAGGAACGTCTTGATTGCCTGCCCCACCTGCCGAAACACACAAACGGCCGCCGCGCGGGGACCCAACAGAGGGAGCAGGGTCCAGGTCGCGGCTTGCCATCCGCTGCTGCTTGAGGTGATGATGCGATGCGCCCCCCAGCCCCTTGCTAGGTGCGCATTCGGAGAAAACTACAGTGACAAACATAGCTATCCTTGCTGGCTGCTTGGCCGCGTGTGTTGGAAAGAATCAATGGCACAGGTTTTTCTATTCTTGACAGTACACATTCATCTAGCGAGCGATCAGTCCACCTAGAACTAAGCCCCAGTTGCAAAAAATGCGGGATCCCTTTGGTTGCAAACGCCAACCCCAACCGAGGCCTGCACAGGCATACAACTCTGGCATGACAATACGCAGAAATCCTCTGAAATGACAAAACCGTACAAATAAATAAGTAGCTGCTGCAATTGATAGACCGGGCCCACGCGAACAAACGGGACATATCAAATTTTGCGGCCCACCTTGCGGACGTTGTTCTGCTGCTGCACGCTCCTTTCATCGTGCACAACGTCGAAGCTTTGGGGCAAAACGACGTCCTCTGGGTTCACAAACTCGGCGTCATCAGGCACCTGCACGTCGCCGCGCGTGCGCTGCTCCACCAGCAGCTTTGACCGCCACTGCTTGCCCAGCAGCTTCTCGCCCACCAGCACAGAGTCCTCAAGCACCTCCTCTGCTTGGGAGGGGGAGGAGCTGGCTTCCGCTGCGTCCAACCCCAACCAAACACGTCCGCTGGAGTGATTAGCGCTTCACGCAGCAGCAGACAGAAACAGATGAAAATAAAGAAGCCTCGTTGATACTCGTCTTCACTGGCATGAAAGTCTTGTTGTGATTCTGCCGGGCTTTGAGTTCAGAAAGCAACCAAACACAGAACATGCTTTAGATTTTCCTAGTCACACGATCCAACCACCTTGTTGGCTTGTAGATGCATCCTTAACTGATTGTCAAAGTGTGCATTGGAAAATTCCTGCAGCCTGTGCAGTTACAGTAACCCTACATGGCTTGGAGCATGGTGGCAAGGAGGCTGCTGCGCTTCTGGGGCTTCGTCAGGTGCGCTCGATTGAGAGCATAACCCAACGGGATGGGGTATGGAAAAGGTGTCAGCAGCGTTGACAACGACTTACACTTTGAGATAAGATGCCAGGCCATTGCACGTGCTGTTAGGCACATACTGCTTGAATCCTTCACCAAGTGTTTCCCAATGTTGTCATCTGGCGTCGCCTGTATGCGATGAGACGATCTAGCTGTGCATGAGTCCTAAATCTTGCACGTTAATCGATCTGTACAGTTCTCAGCAATTGATGCTATTTCAATTTCAGGCTTCTGGTTGACAGGGATCTGCTGTGGAGCCTTGCATGCGCACCGGAGTCGATGTTCTCAACTTGAACGCAGCTGTCGAGATGGTTGGCACGGTCTTCTGATATCTGCAACGGCACATATTTTGACCGCTTTGAACAATTATCTCACACAACACAGCACTCATGAACCAGGAAAACAAAAATGATACCCAGCTCGCCTTGTGGACGATGCAGATTCCAGCTGATTGCCAGCTGGCGTCCTTCTAGGTTTCCATTTTTCCTTCAACCTTGGAGGGCGGATTCATGGTACAACCATTACCGATTTCGAATCCCATCGCAACGTCTCAGTCTATCCACCTGCCTGCGCTTGCTTACTGTACGACATCACAGACATTGCAGAGGATGCAGACAGTTTTACCCGTTCTCCCCCCAATATTCTAACACAAACCACAGGCGACATATTCTCTCCATAGAATATGGCTTGTACCCACCCGCTTGGCCGCTGCCTCAAGGGCTTCCACCGCCTGCTGTGAGCGCTGCAGCTCCCGGAGCGTGGCGGGGCAGTGGACGCACACAGGCAAGAAGGTGCGCAGGTCTGTCGCGCACGTCGGGCAGAGCTTGCTGGGCTGCAGGCGGCGCATGCATCTACCGCCAGGCCCGGCTGAACGCACCTGCATGCGAACAAACTCGAGTGTTGTCGGAACTAGTGGTGATCAACCAACGGGACGTGTGGATCCAAGAGGCGGATCCATCCCTATGGAACAAGTTTCAACAATGGCAGGGGCGTGAAGTAACGCATCATATACTGCGCACCTGAAAGTTAAATCGGGGCATTCAAGCGGATAGCAGGTTTCCCACAACTGCGCAAATCATCTTGATCAAGTAGCTTTTCCAGTAAGAATGTATCAATTGATAGAGCAGCACACAACAAACAATGCTAGGTGCACAAACCAGTTTAATCGAGCTACACCACGAAAGGCAGACGCGCTGAATGGAGATGATGGCTTTCCCACAGTATTAAATATGCTCATTCCGGGCATGAGCACGAATCGCACTGCTTTATCTGTGCGCTAATTGCATCCACCCAAAAACAGACTTCACAGACTGTGCAGATGTCTACTTGACATAAAACTTGAGGCTTGATCTTGAATAGGCACCATGATGTCCCCGACCGTTGACGTCGCATAGCAAGGAGGATCGAATGCACAACACCCACCAACATCTCTGTTTATACGCCTCACATTCCACCACAACCACTCAAAAGGTGCGAAACTGATAACACCATTCCGCTTCTGAGTCGAAAGTACATGTTGTGAAGATAATCAGCTCGGTCAAAATTCAGAGACGGCACAAACAAACGTTGGGATGGGACTGGTGGCGGGAGAGGGGCACAGAACACAAAAGCAAGACAAGGGGTGCCTGCTTGTTGTTCGGATACTTGGATTCTGCTATTTCCCTGCAATCATCGCTCGTCCCTGGACCCACCAGCCTGATCCATAAGAGAAGCAAAACACGCTCGGACCTCAGAGAAGCATGCTGTACAATAGCGTAGCTGTATTGATTCGCATGTGGAACCAATACATCAACCAATGGGGATACACCTTCTGGGACACCAGCACATGAGTCGCCTGCAAGGGCCGCTCCTTTCAAGGCAAGAAAGGGGAGGAAGGTTGATGATGCGGACTCCGCACCGCGGCTGGGGCGTCGTCTGCCAGCTGGCGCTGGAGGCACTGGCAGCAGAACACGTGCCCGCATGGCGTGCGCGCAGCTTCCCCTGGGCCGGAGGGCAGTCTGCCGCACACCCCGCACCCAAACACGCGCTCGAGTCTTTCCCGGCTCTGCACCGCCTTCCTGTGCGCAGCGGAGGGGTCCTGGGAAACAACCACCCCCACACCATAAAGACCCATAGGAAAACATGCGCAAATGAGATTGTAGATACGAATACAAATACGGATACGAATGCAGCATACGCATACGAAAACAAAATGAATTGGACTGCATGACTGCAACCTAACTGCACAAATGGACTTCCATCGTGAATCGAATTATGCATGTACAGAAAAACCTACAAAACTACCAAAATGAATATGTATACAAAGACAAACATGAATACAAAATTGTGCACATACACAAGCATGCATACCACAAGCATGCACATGCACTGTTCATGAATAAAGATACGAATGCAAACACAAATGCAATAATGAATGCGTACAAAAGGTACAACGCAAACACAAATAGGATCATGGCTGCATTCATCCACTGGTACTATGCACTCCCCACATCTTGTCATCAAAGATGACACCAATCAACAGGACTACGTCGACAGTGAAAATCCATGTGTTTGCACGGTCAAGAATCCATGAATTGCACTGTATTCAAAAGCTGAGATGAACACAGCGTCCACAAGCTCCATCGCTCAAGCAGGGCCGCCTGGGCGGCATTTGAGTGCAGGATCCATGCCGAGTAGCACAGTGTCCTCCTGCTGCACTTCCACTGCCCGCATCCACTTCACACAGCCCCAAGCTCACCTTCACCTTCTTTGCTGGCTCCTTGGTCGCTGCCTTCCGCTTTGTCTTGCCCTTGGAAAGTCCCTCCTTGCACAGTCTGCACACGCACGAGGTGTGGTGGCGTTCAAGCACGTCCACCGGGGTGGGCAGCGTCACCTGGCACAAGCATGCACGGCAGCCTCACTAGCGCCCGTTGTTTTGACGCCATCGCCGTCCTGCCTCCGTACCCACTCCGTATAGTTGGCAGAGAGCCAGGGGGGGGCGTGGAAATGAAAACCGTGGACAAAGATACACTCACCCGACGGTGGGAGTTCAAAGAAAACAGGAACACAGCATGCGGTCTTGGTCGACACCGTTATCCAAGACAGCGCCCACCCTGACATCAAGTTGTGCAAAAACATTCTCTATTTCAAAACACAAGCTAGTGTTTGGGAGCGAGTGGCTTGCACATATTTTGTATGTCTGTCTCCGCGCACGAACTTGCATGATCAGCTTAACACGTCGTGGAGTACAGCGGGCGGCTAGGAGTACAACATTCATTGCACACGGTTTTGCGTGTCACACATCATATACACTCCATTGCGAATCACCGAAGCAACGCAAACAGATTGCGGGTCTAGTAGGTGTCCATGCCGACAACATGGCAGCTTCGTCTTGTCGCTCGGAGTATCTACTTGCGCATTCGCTCAATTCGGTCACAACCAAATCCTGTCGGCATAGGGTTGGGTATTCATGGCATCCGCAGCTCAACCTACAATCAGAGCAACGGGTCTTGTTTCAGAAACCACCAAGAACAAGCACAAACAGATTGCTGCGCACATGCATGCTAGCAACGGTGCACAAACACGCACGCACACACACACACACACACACAAACACACCACACACACACACACAAGCACGTGCAGGTTCCTGGTGCACTGCTTGGATGCCACTCCGTCAGCAACATACTCCGTCCATCAAGCTTGGGACGACTAGACACTCAGCGGATTGCAAGGGTCACCTTGCGTTCAAAGTATCATCGCTGTTGTGACCAAATGATCAAAGCAACTCATTGTTGTCAAACAAAGCATCGCGCTCTTTGCGTTGGGGTAGGTTCTTCCGATGCCCTCAAACGACGGCATTCGAACGCGAAGGAGGGTGCACCTCCTTCGCCAGCACGCTGGATCGCACTACGCACCGCCACTGTCTCCCCTAGCTCCGGCTTGAAGGGGGGCACCCGGTCCCCGCGTAGCTCCGCCGGCGTCATCATCACCGTCTGCCCCAGATCCTCCAGCTTGAAGTTGGGCACTTGCTCCCCGCGCGGCTCCGCTGGCAACCTGGGCACCGTCCCCTCAACCACCGCCGCCGCACCCTCCAGGCACCCCTCCGGGCAACCCCCAACCTTACACTTCTTGGGCCCGCCTCGCCCGAGAGACGAGCTCCCCCCCCACGGACCGTTCAAGGACCTGCGCTTGTTTGGAAGCTTTGTGGTTCTTGCTCCAGGGGCCACAGCCAGAGCCGGGGCTTGGGCAATGGGCAGCGGTTGGACATTCTCCGGGTCTAATTTGGGGCTACTCGGGTCGGGGACCGGTGCTTTAATGCATTGCTTGTGTACCTTGTTGGTCCCGTTGGCTTTTGCAACTTTGAGGGTGTTCATCTTGCGCTCCTTGGTTGGAGTCGCGCGATTGGTCGCCCCGGCATCAGATATTGGTATGTCCTCGTCCAAAAGCTTTATTGACTCGTCTGGGAGCGTCACCTCTTCCTTGTCGCCGTCAAGGTAGTGCACCTGCAACACTATGCATACCACATCAGCAACAGTACGAGCTCTGCGAATGTAGCAAACATAGGCCCCGGAAGGCACGACCTTGAAGTTGAATACAGCGCAGTAGGCCAGACGCGAATTCCCTTTCGTTTCTTCGGGCCTTGCATAGTGTGTGTTTTTGACTCTAAGGGAATTGTGTCAGAGTGGGTTGATGAATCGTTGTGGGCGCTCGGGCAAGCAAAACAAGGGTTGCTGCAGGCGGAAGCCAACTGTCAAAGGACTCTGAATCCAACTATTGAGCAGAATTCAGTTTGCAACCATACATTAAGGGTTCAAGATTCTAGAGTCCCCGGCATTCACACTAGTTGCGACATAGGGGAGAGCTGAAATATCTCCTATTTGTATGTCTCCAGCGTTCTGTGCAACATCTAACAAGTACATGCAGCATCTTAACAACAAACATCACATGAAATCATGGGTGGCATCATTTGTGCTCCAGATGATAGTTCAAGGTGAGTTTGACAAGTCAGCATGTTCAAAGAGTCACCCCGTATCTTGTAAAGAAGCACGCTGTTTGCAAACAAGGATGTATGCCATTGTCTGGACAGGGAACCATTGTGCACACATGGGCAGCCGTCACCACAGACTGATTCTGCCGTGATAATTCATTGCGATGAAACATAAAAATCAGGTGATTCGTGCGACTGGAATGGTATGAAACATTTCACATGGATCCAATTGATACGAGATTGATATGATCTTCAAACGCAACGTCTTCTCAGTCACTGCAAACAAACCTCCAGCCATGCACGCACCACATAGCTGCCGGGGGCGCTGTTTTCCTTGCTTCTATGTAGTACACCTTCAAACCATAAACCTTCTGCAGGCCAAAGGCAGCTTACACGCCTTCCAACAAATGGCCATCCATTGTGTGATCTTGGATGCTTCATGGTAAGAAATCTGCACGCATACACCATCAGTGCGGATTCAGGGTTCCCTTGAAATCACTCACATATATTTGACGGAACAGTTTCACCATAAACAATCCAATGTCTGATCTCGATTGTAATTTCATTTGAATTTGAAATGGACGAGCATGACATATGCGATGCTGCGAACGATTAGCGCAGCAGACGCTGGTGAAGATACAGTGAAGCAAGCGACAGTCATGGAGTTCAATAACCCAACTCAAGTCAATATGTAACAACTAGGCTGCGTAGACACATCTATACATAACATTTTGAGTCCAAGGAAGATACAATTGCTGAGAGATAAATATGCAATATTATTTCGCTACAATTCAAACATAAGGCGTTGCTGGGTAAACAGCAATCTTGGTTAAACAGCATGCCTTATGTCAAGGATGGCTTTCAGTGATCCACTATGCATAATGGAGAACGAAAGCCATGTTTCAGCAATGATGAAAGAATTTCATGGTGCTCAAGCAAAAAAATGATCAACAAAAAATATCGAGCTAGACTCAAAACTTTGCTGCCGC
>NHOP01000258.1:0-17043 GCA_018697155.1 Pyramimonas parkeae | reverse complement strand
AGTCTCCGCTACCATTACATATCCGCAAAGAAGATGAGGTTTAGCGGAAAGTGCGCGCAGCGTATGTAATGCGTATGTAAACAGGCAGAACTGGTTGACGGTTGGTGCGAAATGAATTCGATCTTGAGCATTCTTACTCGTCATGCCCCCCTCATTCTGCCCGCTCACGGTCCATGGTGACAAAGTTGGTGGAGGCTCGGAGTGCTGCCTTCAAAGAGATAGTGACGAACATTTGATACCCTCATGTCTTCGGATTGCCATAGGCCATGCCGGCTAGAGTAGAGCGCGGCCCTGTCATTGGCCGAATCCGCCGCCAGAGCATCTCGTCTGCTTCAAGTTGTTGGTTAGAAGTTCAGTTCACGCGAGCCTGGTCTCATGTAGTTGTTCTCACGCCCACAGAGCCACATTCATTTGTACTGTTGTGTTTGATGTTGCTGCACGGCTGGCGGTCCGCAGGGGTTTTGGCATGGTGCTTCTGAGCGCCATTCCCGGCCGCGTGGTGCGCCTCCTCCTGCCCCACCCTCCTCCTCCCATTGCAAGAGAGCATGCTCTATCCCTTCAACCCCTGTTCTGTGGAGTCGGACACGCTTTGCAAAAGATCTCGTACACTACACACATGGCGCTCCCCTCAAAGCATGAACTTGCGCCAAAATAAACCCGGGGCTCTCTGCGCGAAACCAAATCGCAACCAAGTTGCTTCGGACAGTTTGCCTGCGTTATGCGGGTGTTGGTCTTTGCGCGTGCTGTTTTGGATGCAGATGCATTGCAACACAAGAGTTTGCGCGATTATGTGGGACACAGATGTACTTGGGGATACTGGAGCAGACAAAGTCGGCGACCAACAGGGCCACAGAGAATCTGCAACTGTCTCCGGCTACACAAGGATGGCTAGACAATTTTGTAGGTGGGGCAGCTGCTTCCCTAGCAGGTCAAACCATTGTGGTTCCCGTGGATGTGATTTCCCAGAGACTCATGGTACAGGTGAGACGCGGAGTCTCACAGTAGTAGGAGTGCAGACAACGAGCCCTGATGCATTGCACTTTGTGATTTATATTCCTTGGGATGCTTGCTGCCTGATCGGCTCAAGTGCACATGCATGCGGTACTGAACATTCACAAGTACCTAGGAAGATTCATCGATTGGAATCGAAAACCCACTTCTCACACGCGGAAGTTGAACCATCAACCAGCATGGCTGACGACTAAACAGCAATGTGGGAGCTCTGTGCCATGCTGGGAGTTGCTATCACAAGGTCAAGGAATCATCGTTGGATGAACACACTATGTGTATAACTCCAGGCATTTCCATCTGTGTTTTACGTCCCGTTAACGGAAAATGGTCTCTGCGATTGATCACACTTACGGCTTGTTGCCTGCGCCGCGAGGTTGCATCGGTGCATGCCATTCTAGGCGGTGGCGCTGTTGTCGCATTTTTCGTGTATACTCCTTGTCCGGAAAGCCCACGTTTTCATTACACGTTCGATAGGAAGGCAGAATCCAACTTTAAAACACTAGTATTCGATCTTGATTGTGGGAAGTTTCTTGATCTTCTGGTTCGTCGTGCTGTATGCTGGTTGGCAAGTTGTATCATCCCAATCCATTAACCAACGACCCATACATCCCACACGTTGTACATTTACTTCCCTAAGTGGTGGTCGATTTTTTCAATTATAGGATGGCTCGGGCAAGAACTTATTTGCCACAGCTGGGAGGGTGTTGTAGGATGGATCGAAAAAGCTGAGCAACAGTGCCCTATCAATGGCGCGAAGCATACTGCAGAAGGAGGGTTTGCGTGGGCTGTATCGGGGCTTCGCTGCATCACTGGTCACAGTCACTCCCTCTAGCGCCATTTGGTGGGGCTCCTATGGTACGTAAGAAATTTTGTGCCCGTGTATGTGATCCTCGTATGTGTAGCTTTTTCATGTTGATGATAGTTTGCTTGAGTGATTTAGATGAGAACAGTTCCGTTTCCCACATGTGTGAGCAAATGGATTTCACGACCACAGGATTTCCCTCAATGTGATCTGAGAGCAATCAACAGTACATGCGCAACCTCCAGAATTTTGACAGTCCTGCTTGCATTACATGCTTGTTCGCTTGATTTGCAAACGCTCTTGAGTTTCTATCTTGTCAGGTTGCATGTTGTACAGCATTCTTGTGGGTTGAGGCTGGCTTTCTCGGTTTTATGTTGGTGCAGAATTTGATTCTTAGTTGCAATCAAGCATTGGCACGGTGCACTCTAACGCAGGCTCACTCGTGATCTGATTGAAGGCTCTTGCATCCTGATATCCGAACCTGAGCTGGGGACGATTTTTGGAATTGCAGGATTCTATACAAAAATGATTTGGGGCATTTTTTCAGCAGATCATGACTTTGAAGGTCCAGTTGATAGCAAAAAGGTGACTGGATTGCAGGCGGTCAGCGGATTGTGTGCTGGCCTAACATCCGGTTTCCTCACGAATCCTTTAGACGTCGTCAAGACACGGCTGCAGGTGTGTGTCAGGAGCATCTCTTCCGGTATGATGTACATTTGGCACCATCTGTCATGTTTGCTTGGGAAGCAAGGGCTTTGGAACATGGGCTGTCTGTCTGTCGTAAATTCCTGCTTTGACGCTGTTAATGGTAGGTAAATGAGGATGGCTACCACAGGTGTCTACAATCGATGTGTTTATTTTCAGAGTATTCACATGTGCACTAGATATGGCACCCCAGAAATTGCTCGAGATAGAGTTGCATACACCAGTAAAACACTGACATGTCCAATCTTCCGAAAGACAAAAAGCCTCTTGCCTATCTGCAACTATGTTTGCACCCGCAGGTGTCTCAAACTGGGGCGGACGGCAAGCGTCCAACGCTCAAGGGCACAGTGCAGGAGCTGGTTTCAAATCACGGCATTGCAGGGTTCACTCGTGGAATGGTCCCGCGCATGGTCAATACCGCCCTCTGGTGCGTTCCTGGCATCCCTCAACTCTCTGCCCTGTATGGCATGCCATTATGTGGGGAAATGCCTTAAGCGTCTTGTGTGAGTACTGTGTGGGGAAACCAACCTTCAGCCATCCATCACTTTCCGGTTCAGGATTTTTGGTGGCATCCTGTGAATTGATGTTTGCTATTGGGACGCATGATGTGTTCGAAAACAAGAATGCATTGGTGTAGGCTGGAATGTCTAAACTGGTTCATACCATGTTCCTTTGAGGTGCACAGGAAATATTGTCATTGCCTTTGGGACTTAGTGTTGCAGATGTAGACTTTCTGTTTAGTGGTATACCCAGAAATTGTTTTTGGATCTGATGGTGCAGGGGCACGTGCATGGTCTGTGCATACGAGGTGAGTGCTACTTCCATTTCCTTCTGCACTCCAGATCAAAAAAACTATGTGTTGGTACTTGTTTTGCTTCGTCACTCACATGCTTGTCACCAAAGAACCTGGTGGACATTTTGAATGCTTGTTTTTTGGCAGCTATCCTAGCAGCAAGGCCATGGTAGCGACTCATCGATGATCCATCATCTAAATGGGCACCGCTACATCAATAGTCACGGCAAGCCGTTCTCAACAGAGTACAACTTGCGATCTTGTCTGTATGAATCCACATGTCCATTGGATACCTGCCTTAGATTTTGTCATTCATTGCAGAAACATGCAGTGTATTTTGGGAGCTACGTGAATGACGCGTCTGTGTATTCCCTTGTTGTGCTTAAGTTGGATTTCCAAGTAAGCCGTCTCTGGTTTGCATCGCAGTTTCTCAAAAGGCTTAGTGTAAGGCAGTGAATGAAGAAGCTTTGCAAGATAATCGAAACATGGCATGTACACATGCGCATGGGCCTCATGGCGCATTGACAAGTATGCCACAGGCGCTCTTGCAGTTTGGAACGTTGATTGATTTCAAACATGTGCATCCTGTTGTGTCGCCAGCCATGGTCAGGTAGAAATCATCACAAATCCTGGCCTGTATCGGCATTCATTAGACGGGGAGGTCCAGGAGATGGTGGATACTATTGATTGACTTCATCACTCAATTATTTATAATTTTCAGATACTTTTTCACGAGTGCAATGTCATATTAGGCGAGTGCTTTTAGCAGAAGGGAACTTGATCCATCGAATCATTGTAGGTGGACAATGTCCCTGTCAGGCTACTTTCCATGTGGTAGTAATTGCCATTTATTCAGTGGATACCTTCACAACCTGCTGCTGCAGAGCATTTCGTGGTGGGATAATATTGTACAAGATTTCAACGCAGCATTCACAAATTACTACTCTTGGCCAACTCAAATGCAGAACTGTAGCACTGCTCTTCACTAGCTCCGTCCAACGAATAAGTAAGTGCCGAGAAACACCTCCAATCCCTAAATGACAAGTGTTATTTTGCAGCTGGATATCCACATTTCGATCGATCTGTTTATTGAAATAACGGTACAACACTTCAATTTTCTCGTTTAGTGTTGGGACCATTGGATCTTGCTGAGGTCTACTCCCTCCTGAACCATTTCCCATAGGGGGCTCATCTCCCGCAGACGTGTTACCTGCGCCAAACAATTCCGACTAGTCCGTCACACATGTGATGTCGACAATGTCGTGATCAGTCAAGCTTTGTTGTTAAGCATGAAACATTCTTCCATGTGCAACGTTTAAGTAATATTTCAGAAACTGCCCGGAACCCTCCACCACATAAATATTCTCCCCTAGCTGCATGGTCAATGGAGACGCAGCCATCCTCTAGGCCTGATGAGCTTTCATGCATGCATGCTCGATGATGCGTTGGAAGTGCACTGTATGTTGTCTGCATCGTCAGCATGTTACCTGGTCCACAGTGATATCAATGGCACGCTGCACCTCCTCCTGGGTGGTGAAGCGGCCAAGTCCAAAACGGATGGAGGTGTGTGCAAGGTCCTCCTCCACCCCAAGCGCGCGCAGCACGTACGACGGCTCCAGGCTGGCGCTCGTGCACGCGCTTCCGCTGGACACAGCCACGTCCTGCAACATGAATGTTCATTCATCTCAGAATACACGAATGCTGGAAACCATCTGAAATGATTGAATGTTGTCTGATGCAGATGCAAACTATTCGAGCCAAATCATGGTGATCATGAGATGCTCCTCGTTGAAGAGAAAAAAAGCACATTCCAATGCCCAACTGTTATTGACCCAGAGGCCGTCGGCACATGTTCCACTGCTGTTTACGGAAGATCCTTGTCGCTTTCCTGGAACAAAGGTTGGAATGAGCATGCAAGTGTCACAGGTTACATTCAAGAGAATTGGTTTGAAACATGGATGCTTAAGGCCATGGATGTACACTGGCATTTGAAAACCACGAAGTGTGAAGTGCCATGATTGATCATCGTAGTTCACATGACATTGTGGTGTTCATTGAAACATCTGAAAACAGTGCTCCTGTACCTTAAGTCCCATGAGCAGGCTCTCGCCCTCCACGTACGCGAAAGACAGATTCAGGTTGCCAGGATAACGGCGCTCCGCATCTCCATTCAAATATACATGAGTGAGCTGCAACAACACTCCATACACAGCAAACAGGTTTCAGTCACATCAATCCCAAACTTGTGCGACGTTGGCAGACATGAATCAGCCAGTGGAAGAGGCCGGATAATTTATCATCTTAACATTAGAATCATGCTGCGCATCGTTAAACAAGGAATCAATCATTGCATCATATGTACACAAACATGCTGGATGGAGCTCAGCGCAGCACATGAGGGAACCTTGTTGCATTATCGCCAGGGTATTTGATACTTTGATTTGTTTTGCATCATGAAACTTGATAAACAATTGTTTCCAATTTATGTATCAACCCAAGTAGCTGGAGTAGAAATGCTTGATTACAGTTGTGAAGAAATCCTCGGAGGCTCACCAACAAGGAGAGTGCACAGGCTGGCAAACTACTGCAAATGTAACTTTACAAGAGTTTGTATCACATGGAGGTGAGCAGAGCAGCAGACTATCCTGGCGGGACAGAGATACGGTCTCCTTGGGACCCTGCAATCTGTGTGTTGACGCCATGCACGAGTTTTTAAGGTTACCCTTCTCCCCGATAAAAGCTCACTTGAGATGGCTTACCGCCCTCTGCGCAAGAATGATGACCCAATAAATACTGCAATAAATACTTCATTGAGTTCACTACGCTTCAATTTCACGTGACATAGGAAAAGATGATTCAGTATCAGTTTCAAAACTGACATCTGTAATCCAATACCTCTTCTCTGAACAGTGAGAAACTCACCCTTCATCTGTCTCTGTATTTCATTGTGAATACAGATGACACATGAACACACAGTACTGGAACTGGAGAGAACAACACCAACAAGTCAGAAACGTCATAATTGACAATCGCAAAGGCGTGGTATGGAACAAATTCTGCATCTGCCAAACAGAATATTTCGTGCACACGTTCTCTAAATCTGTGGCACACGCATCTGGAGGACAGTGCGCGCGACCCCATCACACAACCTTGGCACGGATCTGCTCCATCATCATATTTGCGAGCTTGGTCACGTGCGCAGTGTCTGACGCCATCTCTTGCTTGGCAAGCTCCGCGGCTGCCCCAAGTCCCACAGCGAGGGCTGTGGGCAGAGTGCCGCTTCGCATCCCGCGCTCCTGCCCTCCACCTGCACACAAAAAGTCCAGAGGACTCGACTTGAAGGCCAGATGCATTCCTATTGGATAGCAAAGGTTCAAACCAGGATGGCGCCAACGTGCTTATATGCAGCACACAATGAGCAGCCACAGCGAAGGAGCATAGACACTAGCTTGACTGGCCACGACCAGTACGCGGCAAAGCAACACAGCTCACACCTCCAAAGGTCCAATGGTGGGGATGCATCTCTGGAAATGCCCAGCGAGAGACAAAATCCAACTGCTGTTTGCAGACCTTTTCAAACAGGTTGACATGAAGATCATTTTCTCGCAGCGATTGTTGCACGGTCATCCCAATCTGTGTGATAATGTCGCGAAAGTCACTATTGAATTCTCAGAGCCAGACTCTCGCGTGCTCTTGCCCCCGGCTGTCGTTTGGCCAACCTGTCTGCAAAGTTTGCCGCATGAGCTGCCACTCCTGATGTTTCAAGGAGACGTGGCCATTGAAGCACCACTCACCTTTCGCAACATGCATGTTCTATGTCTCTTCCAATGACATGGAGACATACTCACAGTCAAAATGCATTTGGCAAGTCTGCCTACACAATATGCGAGTCAGGTCTCAGGTTGCACTCTCTTGATGCAGCATACAATTGAGAAGTCCTGCTCAAGGAAAGTCCTACCAATCCTTGAGAATTCAGACAATTATATAGTTTCCAGGATGTAAGATGACCTTGAAACGGTCATCTTCCAGCCTGAAGCCTGAAGTGAGACTGCACAACTCACTGCAGCGCTCATGCCCTGGTTCACCCCGAGAAAATGACAAATGTTGCTTTCGGAAAACATTCTGACGAGCAGGCAAGCAGACTTTGACCGCACCAGACATCTGGGCTTCAAGGCGCACGCGCGGCCGACGGCGCACATAGAGCGCACCCACACCCTTGGGGCCGTACATCTTGTGCCCACTGATGGACATGAGGTCCACCTTGAGATCATTCACATCAATCGGGACCTTGCCCACCTGTACAATCCACCCCTCCAGCAATGTTCCAGGTACACTGCATGCAGCTTTGCGTACACAAATGAGGACCAGGTGTATTTGCGTGGGTAGAGGGCCATGCAAGCAGTGCCAACAACACAAACCGAACCTCAATGTTCGAGGTGTCAGTAATTGCAACAAGCCGCTCTGGCCAACGAAGTGGCAACTCACATCGCCGGCACAACTGGGAGTTGCAGAAAAGCAAGTGAGGGTCGTTGAGATGACAACCAAACACACCCATACGCCTTCAGCATCACAAGACCTTAATGGCACCTGAATGCCAGCTCTTGCGGCATGCAAGACAAATGAAGTGTTGCGACTGCAGTGACTTTCAGCTGTTACTTGTGGGGCAGCGTGTTGCGCGCGCACCGCCTGAGCAGCGTCCGTGTGGAAAAAGATCTTTCTGGATCGGCACAGCTCGCCAATCTCCTTGAGGGGCTGCACCACCCCAATCTCGTTGTTGATTGCCATGACGGACACAAGGGCGGTGTCCGGCCGCATGGCAGCCTCCAGCTCCTGCATGTCAATTAGCCCGTTCTTCTGCACCGGCAAGTACGTCACATCAAACCCCTGCGCACGGACCCAGACGTACACACCAAACCCCAACAACGCCATCAGTCTGTATTCAACAGCTGGTGAACATTATTGCTGCAAACAAATGTCCGACATGACATATATTAGCAAAATGCATCTGTGTCCTTGGGCGATTCATTGAAAGATTCATGACTCCAAGTGATATCACACACATCCCCGAAAACATACAACAAGTGTTTGGACCTGATGCACTGGTTTTCAAGGATATCATGAGAAGCTACCTTGAGCAGCGATAGAGTGTAGTACGCCACACAGTGAACATGGCTTTCCGCCCTTTAGGTAAATGAATAGGGACACGACCCGTACGTACTGAGCAGCAAGCAGAATCAACTTGGATAAATTCACCATCGCATGATCTAAGACCAATAATTCGAACACGGAAAAATAAAAAATCACATGATCCAAAAAGGTGTATCTCGCTGTCCCAGTCAAAATACACTGCTGATTTCTGCAATTTAATGAACACCGCATGATACACGGTGGGTTCGTCTAACCTGGCAAGAGGATGGCCGAGGTCATGCTGTGAAAAACTGGAATGCTGTGCGTGCATCGGTCGACGCGATTCCCTTCCAGTGGATAGGTGTTCCATCTCTAGGCATTTGAACATCTCATTGTGTACAGGATACTTGAATAAACAGGGACATGAGCCCTATCTAAATTGCAGGGAGCCATGTCAACTCAGCCACGCGCGCTAAATTATACAAGAGAACAAATTACATCGATTCCTGATGCGAGTGTCAAAGATCAGAAGGATCATTTGCACTGTATGGGCAACCAGTAAGACAGAGACTTCAGCCGAGCACTATCGATAAGAAAGAATTGTAGAGGGCGCTGTACCCAGTTTCACATGATCACAGCTTGCATTCAGAATAAGCTCCTGTTTCCTACTCAAGCAAGTTCATGGAGTGTTCGATGCAACATATTTGTAGCCTGCAATATTCAAACTTGTGCCAAGTTGCGAGCCCTGGGCGCACCTGCTGCTGCATGCTGCGGCAAGAGTCCAGAACACACTTGTGGTCTGTCTGCGTGGTGATGATGTGCTTCTTGTTCGTTTTGTAGAACAAGCTCACCCCCTTGATGGCAATGTTGTTCGACTCCGTCGCTCCCGAAGTGAAGATAATCTCCTTCGGGTCTGCTCCAATCAGGCTGGCCACCTGCAACAGGAAGCCCAAAACAAATCACAATAGTTCCATGGTCAGAAAGCAAGACGCACATCGGGCACGCACTCGACCATACATCTGGACTCTCCCACAACATGATCTGTTACAAAGCAATCTGCGAACGCAGCAGTCACTTTACACACCATGCATTTTGCTGCGCATCTCTGCAGATTCGCACCTGCTTGCGCGCCACCTCGGCAGCGTCCTCGCTCTCCCAGCCGTACATGTGTGTGCGTGAGTGGGGGTTCCCAAACTGCTCCGTGAGGAAGGGCAGCATTGCATCCAGCACCCTGGGGTCCAGCGGAGTGGTGGCTTGCATGTCCAGGTACAGCGGCCGGCCCGCCAGCTCAATGCCCTTCATCTTGATGGGCGCCGCCGCCTGCGCAGCCTAACCCAGGATGCAAACATGCTCAGTCATGGGATGTGAAGTTGGGTACGGTCAGAAGGGGGCACAGGCGGACAAGCAAAGACTACAAACGTTTGCGCGTGCACATAAAAATAACACGTCATCCACAGCTGAATGGTCGGCAGGATGGCACAAAAATAATCTGGAAAGTCAAGAGCTATAGATTCACAACTGCACACAGCCCTGCGCCCGGTGCAAAACGTGTCCTGGAGAAAGCAGCCACCAGGTTGATACAAGGGATCACGCTATGATTCAGTGTGTCCAATTCTGATCACATCACTATGTGGGTGCATTTGGGTAGCAAACGAAATAGTCATAGATATTTCAACAAGGAAGAAGAACATAGCCATATGTCCCCAAAAAAAAGTTGAGCACTGAACTTACCTGGTCATCAAATGCTAGTTCAGGCATAGACGAAGCACATCGCCATTGCTGCTGCACCCATTGCAAAAGTGCTTGTCAGATATACAGGCATCAGTTTTCGCCCGCGTATTGGAATGAAAGAGGGGATTCTCGCAACAAAGAGGTCGCAATAGAGAACTGTCAACTGGACACCATGCGTACTCCCTGCCCCACTGCAAAGATCAGGAAGCTCACTTTGTTTTTGAAACATGGCCCTAAAACAAGACAGAGAGATTTTGAATATCTCTCAATATTGTTTTGCAAGATGATTTTCGTACACGCTCAAGGAATTAGACCCAAACGGGAAATGTGTTGTTTAAAGGAGTGTTGGTGTTCCATAAGCTTATGAACCATCACAATATACCGACCCATCAAATCTACTGGTAGTTCAGAATTTCTCTCAGCACACAGATGCGCATAACCAAGGGATTGTGACTGCAGCCGAGTATGAACTTGAACAGCTGGAAAGATGCCACCTCACCAACTTTGGCTTCTACAAACATCAGGCAAAGCCCTCGTACACTAATCGAGTGCGGCTCAACAGTATCTGTTGATCCAATGGAATTCCCCTGGCTAAATACATCGAAAAAATGAGGCTGAAACCGCGAAACCAAACATCACACCCAAAACTCAGTGAGTACACTGAAGTGTGGTCTGGTCACCGCCTTGAATTGATGTTCCATTCCAATATAATTGAAAATATAACATTCAAATTCTTACCATAAATGGGCGCACGGACTTGGCGATGCGCGTGGCCAACACGGCACGCGAGCACAGATTCATGGTGGTCGACCACCAACGCCGTTCTGCACGTTGCTTGACGGATTGCGGTTTCGCGGTTGGAGGGTGACGTGGCAACACACGGAGCAGGCAGCTAGGGAACGGATCTTGTAGGAGGTTGACACCCTTGTTTGTGACGAGGGGGTCTTGAGGGTCTCGTTGCAAGAATTTGTAGGATTATATGCACGCATGTCATCCTAGACATCAATGTAATGAAAATTGTGGTCTTGGCTTTCCACTAACGGACCGATGTATCGATATTTTGGGGACGCAAACCTTTTCCTATCAACCTGTCTGATTACATTGTTTGCTGGAGACGTCAATCCTCCATGTCAATGGTCTTCCATACAAACATTGTCATCGATGGGCCTGATGTATTTGCAGGTCATCCAATGGGCTTTCCAACATTGATTGGTAGGGGGCATCAATCCATCGTATCAGTTGCCATCCACACAAATGCTGATAATCGATCGAGCGGGATGGGTAGTGAGAGTCCTCCTTTGGGCGTTCAGTACATTTGTTGGCAGGAACATCCATTCTGAACCTCTCTTCTTCCACGTAGCATGGATCATCGATCGAGCCGGATCAGTGATGAAAGTCGTCATTTCGGCTGTCCGCACTCAGATCGGCTGGGCACGCCCATCAATTGCCTTACACAACCCAAAAAGATCGACAGAACTCCAATTTCGAGTAGCCTATTTAGTAGACGATGGCTTTTGCCGCAAAACCGTGTTCGACCCACGACAGAGGTGGTTTCTGCTTCGGCCGATATTGTTTAAATATTTCCGACGTCCAAGCTGCCTGGTGGACAGTCTTCCCATACCCAGTGATCACACTAACCTCCCAAACGACTTTTATGTCAGCGTGATGGTTCAAAAGGTTTATCGATCACATTTCAGGCCAAGATGTCAATTAATGTCATCTTGGCTTTCCTCTCACTGAATTGAATGGCATGAATCCATCGCATGAATTGCCTGGCTCACTACGTGGATCATCGATCGGTCCGGATGTGTAATGCAAGTTTTCGTGGTGGCGTTCATTCCATCGATTGATAGGGGAATCCACCATTCATATAACTTGCCTTCACGTGGGATCATCGATCGTGCGCGATGTGCAATGCAAGTCTTCCTCGTGGCATTCCCTGCATGGACAACTTCTAGTTCGTTCGTTCAACCCTACGGCGCTTCGGCGGGTTTAAGGATGGACAAATCATACTCCCTCACTTCCTGAAGGTGGCAGCTTTAACTCCAGGCACTCTCGCTGACCATTTGTGATCGCATTGATCTCCAAATTGGCGGGGTAATCCCGTGATAATCGAATGCAAGTATAGCTATACCACGATTATCGCATGCGAACTGGTCCTGCGATGATGTTCTACCTTGCAAGAGTTTCCTGAAACCAGAATTTCGGTCCTTGGTTCCCCTCTTTGAGTGTCGAGGCCCCTGTCAGCACGTGTTATTTGCCGAACCAGAATCACAGGCGAGAAAATTTCGACGAATGTGAGATCCAGAGGTTAAATTCCGTCTGGTTTCGAGAGACGCTAGGTCGTGATAGACCATACCTGTAAACCGTCTCATGCATCCGAGATCGAGACTTGCCGTTCTCAATCGTGAATCACAATATCGGAATCTGGATGCCAGAAATCACCCAGAGAATTGGATTGTTGCTGGTCCTATTCTCCAAGGGGACTTTGTTGTCGACGTACCCGCGGATATTTCTCTAAAGGCACTGGCAGCCCTTGTCTACCTGTGATGATCGTGGCCACTCGGTTCCTGCTATCGTCGAATCCGATCCAATTCACGAAGCCGAATAACTACTGAGGGTGCACCCGCCTTCCACCTAGTGATGAGCCGATGCTCACGGGGAGATTCTATCTTTGGAATGCTGTGCGTGTTGCGGCTCGCATGGCTCTACCGCTGCACTCGAACTGCTGTGTCGACAGTCCGAGATTCGTTGTCATGAGTGTGTCGATATGTGATTTGAGAAGGTGTACGATTTCAAATATATCAAAATTGCAGGCTTTCACGTTTCGCTCTGACAGTGAACCCAATCTGCTATGGTTTTGATTTCTGCGGACTTACAGCTTTTCTCAGCAAAATAGCTTTACCCGCACGATCTGCGTGAACTAGAAATACGTTAAAGTGTGTGCTTACCTATATCCCCACCATGGATGTAGCGGGTGCAACGGGAAATGAACCGGGACTCAATGGTCAGTCAACATTTCGACTTGGGAAGGACTGGGCAGCTGAGACGTCGAAGCAGATAGGGCGCGCGAGTCAAACTATCGTCGCCTCAGACAAAACACGTAACGTAGCTCATGTTACTGTTGATCGAGGTGTGAGTGTTATTTCAACGAACGATATGCGTGTGGACAGGGCGCTGCGAGGCAAGGTCAACCAGACAAATAGGCTGATAGGGGTCCTAGAGAGCAACATCGAGAACACAAACTTAGAGCTACAGAAGATGCACGCGACCCGCAAGTACCTTATGCAGGAGAAAGACAAGAGCATGAAACATGCCATCGTTAATATCGAACGACGTGATCGGCGCATGCAGCGACCAGCGCGCGAGCAAGTGCATGACAATGCTCACCGCGAACTGCGCAAACAAGCGGACCTGTTTCAAGAGACACAAAATCACTATGTGAGACGGCTCAACGAGGTGGACAGATGTATTCACAAACTCAGAAGTGTACGGGAAACTCTAGCAGCTGATCTCCATGACAAGGTAAACCCCACATTTGCATTCACTCTGATGTATGTGTTTGTATCCTTAGCACTCGCTGAGCTCCGCCACAAGCAGAACGAGCGACAGCTTGCGTATTACACGAATGAAGTGGAGGAATCAGATCGATGCTGCGCATACCCCGTATACTTGAGCTGGACCCAATCGTTGCATGCATGTATCTATATACAACGATATTGTATGCTTTCCAGATGTAAATTGTTTCTTGTTCCAGATAAACAATTGCATTCATTTTCTCTTTACTTGGAACTTCTCATGGGGGTATTTGATGGCGCAATGTATACAAAACCTTGCAGCTGGTCAAAGTGGCATCAAGCATTCATTATCATAGCCACCAATAAAGTTATCAGACATCGCAAAGTATCAGACGGGCAAGATTGTTCGAGCAATGCTAAACGGGCTCTCAAAGCATGTACTCATTCAGTGTACATGATTTGTATCCTGCATATGCCGAGCCTGCGATCATCCTTCAAATCTGGTGCAAATTGAATTGGCAACCTGATTGTTGCAGTCTTTGCTAGGATGTGGAGCCCTGCAGACCTCTTCAAGTAAGAGCTTCTATAAAGGATAGTGACTCTTGCTTGCAGGTTGTCGTATATTAAGCGTCGGCTGGATTGACACCTGCGAGGGTAATCGGGGAGGTGAATGGATCCAAGGGACGTGATTGTCGGCATCTTTGAAATCAACCATCATGATTTTTTTTCTAATATTTAGTCGTGATTTCATTTTGACGCCCTCTCCTGCCATAGCTCATTCCCAAACTGATATTGTGAATGTTTGCTGATCCTTAATCCTATATCTTTCATTACGTAATCTCCAGACCCAACATTAGGGAAATGACAATGAGATGTTGCTGATGATGCCTGACATTTCAAAAACGCAACGAATCCATTTTCAAGTTTGGTAGTTTCAGGAATGTCTTGCGCTCCTGTCAACTGGGATGCGATGCGAGGTTGTGTGCAAACGATTTATGACTGGTCAGATTGGCTGTCTGTTGATCCCCCAATTGGATCGACAGTGAGAGGTTGTCCCTGTTCCAAGCGGTCCCACCAGCCAGTATGGGCTACAAGTACGCACTCCTCTCCCTGTTGAGGTTTAAGCCTGCGCCTTTAGAGTACGCAAATGGGCCTGATGGGTGGATCTGGTGGATGGGGTCAGGCGCAAGGTATAGAGCTGGACAAGCAGTGCATCGGCATGTGTGCCACGGATACAACCAACACCTACGCACCCAACACTCAGCTAGTGCAAGACCAGAAGACGGGAATGCCTTTTGAGTGGAGGAAAGGAACCCTCCTCGCTGCGGATGAAGCAGCTGTACATCACCGCCAGGTATCAGACATGCCAATGGATACATGCACTCATGTTTTGCCGACAGCATGCGCCTTTACATCTCTACACAACTCGTTCTGTGGACGGATCTTCAGTGGGTTGGTTGTTGACGCCCCACTCGTTTCCATTACTGTAGATTGTGGGTCTCTGTAGCAGCTAGTGTGTGATTAGGGTTTTCAGGGCCACACCATGTGTGCACCGGCATGAGTGCAAAGACCCAAAACGGGTTCCTTGCATGTGTTCGATACGGACAAATTGCATATTTGCATTTTGTTCGTATCGAACACATGCAAGGAACCTGTTTATGGTCTAGGCATTGTGCATGCTGTTTTGCTTTAATGGTCGCGGTATATGCTCATCCAAGTCGGTTGTTTGATCATGATTTTCCTTATTGTTGCTTGGCTGCACTCCAGTTTGATAAAGGTTGTGCCTCAGTATGTAGGTATCCAAGTTCAGAAGTATATGTGTTCTTCTGTGCTTACATTTTCATGGATATCTAATACGAGATATGATTGACTTCTAGTACGAGGTTGTACACATGTTGTTGAATTTGGAATGATCGTGATGGTGTGCTGTCGTCAAATGACTCGGCCCACAAGCCTGTGAGGTTGCAAGCCGCCAACCTGCACATCTGTTCAGAGCCCGGTGCAACACGAGTCTCTGTCAGCCTCCCTGCCAGTGAAGTGAGGGCGACGTCCTTGCGCGGGGTGTGCTTTCTCCCTCTGTCTGGTGGGCATGTTGGAGAAGAATGAGACTGTCAGAATGTGATTAAGTTGTGTGAACAGCAGCAAGCAAGATGCAGCCCTAGTTTGCAATATGCTGGCCACAGTCTGCCCGCTGCGCCTGCCTTGATGGGAAAGAAATGCGCATTTTGATTTATTTTCTACCCAATGTGCGGGAAGCCAGAAAATGCATAACAGTGGTATTCCTTTAAAGATGTCATTTTTTCCTCAATACTACTGAATTTCTTGAGCCACCAATATCACGGTGAACGTTTAGGCGATTGGTGTTATCATTCGCTTATCGAGGATGACCCGCCACCCTGCGTGGCCTTTGATGAATCATCGGCCAAGGCAGTTCCTGCCTACCCATGTCGAGACTTGGGCCCAAGCAATCTGTGAACCGACCCGCCGCCCTGCCACCAAGGCCACATGCTCAGAGCATATTTTGTTTGCGGTGGTCAAGTTATGCGTCTTGGAGACGTATGGCTCGGAAGGAATACCGGCAGTTGCAAGATTTGAATTTGGAGAAGGCGTTTGCTGTTGTGATTTTCTGATTCACTTTGGAAGTGCGGGATGCGGAAGCGCTCATGGTTGTGATTTGGGTTGGTCATGAATATCCATGAGCAATTTGATGATGGATTCATGCCTTGTAAGTGTGTCAGTGTGTGCCCCTTGCTTTATGCGTTTTCCTCAATGCAATTTGTAATGCCATGCAAATCAAATGTGCAATGACTTTATTTGGCTTTCTGCTGAGCGAGTAGAAGTCATCCCAACATCTGTATTTCAATTAACACGCTCCAACGCGCTGCAGGCCGATGGGCTTGGATGATCGCACAAGCATAAGTACCAACGAGACGATCAGAAATAAGAGATTATTGTTTCAAGTTCTTAGTATTGCATGACGCCAGCCATGCATCAACTTTATCGTCGTTTGACTCGGCACATTATTTTTCCTGCGGAATCATGCGTGTGTCTTGTTCGACATGGCTTCCACTCATTCCCTTGTTCCCCCCTTAACACCCATGCACCGGGTCAGATACGTCCAATACATGTTTCAGCGTGTCATTTCATGTACGCTTTGTGTTTTGGGCGCGTTGCTGTTGCTGGCGTTGTCTGTTGTTTTGGCGAGATGGAGCCGCCTTGCCCGTTGGTGCAGGCGTGGCAGGTGCGCAAGGCATGTTTCCGCACCAGCCGCCGGCGCACGCTCCTGGAGCAGCAGCAGCACGACGCCCTCCAGCGCACGCTCCACACGCGTGTTGGCAGCATCCAAAAGCTTCACG
>NHOP01000257.1:0-17051 GCA_018697155.1 Pyramimonas parkeae | reverse complement strand
CTGCGGATATGTGAATAGCGAGATATAGACGATGGACCTAATTAAGTAATGTTAATCGTATATCGTGATTGGTCGGCCAGTCTATAAAGCGCCGACCATAGCAGTGTACGGTACGATACTTTTTGAATCCATAGCCGTACAGCCGACCCTGCCGAAACCGTACAAACAATGGCGACTACAGAACCACCAGATCATCGCAAATAATGATAGCATTGATGATAACAACAATAATAATAATGTTGCTAGTAACACATGAATGATGATGATAATGACAACTACAATAATGATGATTAGAATATTGATAATCGTGACCCCCCGCGTATGGGGGCGGTGGGAAAGGAGCCCCTTCAAGCCCCCCCCCTCGTCAAAGTACCGGGCGCTACCAACGGATAATCGTATATGACTGATCGGACAATATATGATGACAATGATGATATTAATTATGATAGTGAACCCCTTACGTGCGAAGGGTGGGTCTGGAGTAGGCATGCCCTCTCTCAGTCATAGGCGCACCCCTACCAGTTGTTGCAAGGTGGGACCAATACACACCAGATGGCGTTAATCATTCATGTCGCCAATATGATCATAAAAGAAGCACAAGTATGGTACAACATATTCGATCTCAAATATGTTCTTCATTCTAGCACTACCAAACTGTACATCAAGCTAAGCTGTCGGCTGTTTGCAGTTCACATTTGCATTCTGACAATACGTATCAAGAGAAACGAATCCATTGATTACTCAACAAGAGTCAGGTTAACAGAGTGCAAGACTAAAATATGTACATACGGTCCAAGACTGCCCGCAAGATCAGCGTAATTGGGGAGCTCAAGTGTCGCAGAGGGAACTGTTCGAGCATGGCATGCATTGAACCTATTTTTGCATTGTTTGAAACATCAATTACCTGTTCAAATATCAAACGCATCTCTGATAAATGCATGCACAACCAGGGAAAAGGCTGATAGTGATAATGATGCTCTACCTGCAGAAAGTCGTTTTTGCAACGATAAGTGTCGATAACTAGACAAATTCATGTTCTTGCAAATGGTACTTGGTGAAGAAACACATTTAGCTACGTGACAGCGTCGAACACAGTGAATAGGACAACGAGCTCGGAGAGTCGTAAGGAGTACCCACGAACAACCCATGTACCAAAATCTCTGCATGCTTGGTATGCAATAATTACTTTTGGCGAATTCACACACTAACCACATTCAGCTGTCCCATGAATACTTCTGCGCCGTGGTAGATGTAAAGCAGTCTGACTGATCAATGTAATCCAAGTAAAACAGGGCAGTGACCATGCTTCCCCCCAGCTTGGTTTGCATGGCACTAGCTACTGTACCAACGGCAAGTAATACTGTGGTTCATGAATCATTTGAAAAATCAAGATTCCGGAACCAGTTCTTGCCACGTCAGATCCAGCCTGATTGTACCAGTGTGAACCTGGGTCAAACGGGAGTCCACATACTGACGGCCCTCTCTGGAAAGCACAAGCACCAACCCGGGGTGATGCCTCATCGTCTCAAACGCATGTTCCTGTGCTATACAGCTGTGCGGCTCATGGTACAATAGAATTGTAAACCTTCAAATCGCTACAGAATGATAACGATATGAATGAAACGATGAATATCAGTAACAGCAGTGAAAAAGAATTTTAACCAAAAGCTTCTACGCAAATTTGCAACGGGTACATCAATCAATCTGGTGAATTCCATGAAGCTGTGATGCAAACCAGCATTCATACAACATACAACACTATGTATCTGCATATTTGTAATTTATACATATGTGTAGCATCGCTACTACGAAAAAGGTGAGGTGCATGGTTACGCTGAACAACATGCACGCAGTGTCATCCACAACAGAAAAGCACCTCTCAACCTATCCACACATCATCACACCGTGTTGCTGAACTTCCATGCCATGTGCCAACCATAATTGCATTCCAGCACAACATCCTCAACTTCGAACATGGGTTCAACTCACATCTCTTTGTCTACGCTTCAGAGGAAAAACTTACTTTATAACCTCTCTCAGGCTCAACGAGAGGTAGCCCAAATTGATAGTCTTGCTCTTGACCTGAATTTGCAACATTTCCATATTCCCAGGCGAAATCTCGATATCTGGAAACAACATAATCTCGTTGTACTTAGGGTCCATGCCTGTGCCTGTGGTTGAAGTCTTCTTCCGGCCACCCACTGTGAGCTCCACGGTGGGCTTTTGTGATGCTTTGTCAAGATTGGATGCCTGCATGCTCGTTGTTTGGATAGATCCGTGTCAGTTTAGAAGGTCTTTACCTCAAGCACTGAGCCGCATATAGCTAACAGTGCCATTTGTCCAATCTCTAGATTTGGTGGTATGACATGGGGGTATTCCAACTATTCAACAACCGTTGAACAATCACAACAGAGGCTAGTCACTTACAAGTTCCTATTTGTGGAGCGACATTCTCTGCTGAATCAGCAGTGGTACTGTCAGGAATATAGAGCTGTAGATTCTCCAAATACAGGGGCTGCTGTCTAAAGTTGTTGGATACTCAAACACGAAAAGCTGCAACTTTGCACTAGAAAATCAGTTCGGCCAGTGACTTCAGAAGAGGTTATCAAACCCAAGCAGTCGTTCCGCATGTATTGCATCTGTGAGATCACATAGCCTTCTGTCGACACATTGAGTCAGGCCAAGAATACCATACAATACAACATGAACACACCATCGGCACAATCCGCTTTCTCTAAGGGCAGCATGAAGGCTTACAAGCGAGTCTCAAAAGACTAGGCACCTCTGCATCACGCCATGCAACATGAATGAAAACGTGCCTTCAGAAGGTGCACGATGAGCACACCCTTCACTGGGCAAGACAACACGCCGTCCCGAAACTGATCCAGGTTTGGCTTGAAGGCCTTCCACTGTAGTGTAATGTCCACCATACTGCCGCGCAAGAATCCACACTGTATTGGAATTGTCACACTCTTGGGTATACCAGATCTCGGTGCCCTTACCTTCTGAACTGCTGAGCCTGCGTGAAGAGAGAGCAATTTCACAAAGTTTCAGGATCGGAAGAAGCATGAATGCGGTAAGGTGCATGGGTTGTCCCGACAAGGTATTTGAAAGACATGCGGGATATGAAGATACGATACACCAAAAAATTACTTTTGTAGTATATTCGTACAGAACATGCACACAATATACACAGAAGTGATGCACAAAACCACAGCTTCCTATCAAAATATTGCCTGCGAGACAACAGGGCGGGGATGTAATCCAGTGTCAACAGTAGCTTGTATGTTCAGTCTTGTACAAACATAGGTACATTTGTAAGATTATCATAACCCAGCACGCTGCAGGCTGAGGGGCTTGGAGGCTTCAAGGCACATCAAATCCTGGACAATGTCTCAGCAAGTAGAGCGTCGACGCCAGACTGTGAGGTAGTGCAGACAACGCAGAGTATGTTTCACATGTAAGCGCGAAGTTCAGCAGACAAAAACAGCTGGGGATGGCAAGATATGTCACCTTCAATTGAGCGCTATGTAACGGAATTGTCGATTCAGCACACAATTTTCAGGAGAACGCTGCAAGGGTATGGAATGTAGCATGTGACTCAGTCTTCCTGGCTTTCCGACTAGTTGGAAGGGGTTGTTTTCATACCAACCGCCTAAACAACCACCATAAGTGAATTGGTGGTTGCAAAGTTTGTTTTCAAAACAAGGTACACGTTGTAAACATTAGCAGTTGGTTTGTGGCAAACATTAACCATTTGTACATGCTAGCTATAGAGCAAACGCCTCCACCATTCTGTAGATTCGATGAGAAAATCAAATCAAAGCTTGGGCAACCATGTGCGTCCACTACAATAGATATCTAGATATTGTTGTATATGACTGTCAGAACCGCATGCTGCGTGACAATATACATTCAAAACCAACCAGACAACAAATTGAAGCGACCTGAGCAAGACCAAGTATAATAATATTGTTTCGCTTGGTATTCCCAAAGAAAGAATCGTAGCATTGCGAATCTTGATGAACATTGACACCAAAAACCATGCTGTGGTGATTGATGGACACATGCCATATCACAAAGCTTGATGGCTTTGAAGTACCCATAAAAGCGTCTAAAATATCAAGAAGCAAACCTTCCACACATGTAGCGAAAAAAGGCAACAGCCAGAGAGTCCTTCGGCGCACCAGCAGAATTGCCGGAAAGATATTCACCAACAGGAAGAATGCTATCAGCTGAAGCAAGAAACATAACACACCCCGAAACGGTGTCCACTCCGCCAAAAGCTACAGGTGCATGGACAAATTATCTTACCTAGCCAGTTGCTGCCCTGGGCCACTTCAGTTGCTATCATCCTCTGAACGCTATTGCAAGTCTCTTCAGGGTCCCTCACTTTGACTATCGCCTTGTCTTTCAGATGAGCTTCATGGGCTGCCTTTTTTTCATTTTCAAGACTTGCGGGGTCTGTGATAGTCGCAGCTGCACCAGAAAAGCTTGCTGATGTTTTGTTCAATAGGTGGGTGTCAGAATCTCTCGCAGCAGCAAGAAGTCAATAAAGCAGCACCAAGCAAACGTTTGATCATGCAAATGCCTTGCCACCATGTCCATGTCGCAGTCACAAGGCAGCACTTAATGACACTCTGTTTACAAGATGCAAGCAGTGGGTCTGGCACCAAAATGAAATTATCGCTGCATTCATCCTGCTCAGCTCAATGCATGCAGTAGGATACTTTTCATTCGTTCATGCACAGAGCGAAGTGAGTCCCATTCCGTCGAGTCTAGTGAGGTTCATATCAATGAGCAAAACGCTTGATTGTAGACCAGACAAACATCGTGGCATGTAGTTACATAGTTCAGATGATGACGGATATTCAAGTCATGTCCAAAGAACAAAAAAGACCGAGGAAGATCACATTCACAGCCTTGTCGAATATTTGCACTCGCTGACTTACTCTATGGACCATGCTATGCTTACATCTGAGTGAATGAACGGGCTCAAGTGGAAAACCATATCTCTCCGGGATGTTCCTGGACACCTGCTGTGCTTTGTACATGGCAACCGCATTCTAGAGATGGTAACTTTACAGATTACCTGATGAAGATTGTTGCTGTGCCATGCTCTCCTCACCATTTCCGTTGACTGCAGCTTTCTGTTGGGTTTCGGCTTCTTCATGCGTTGATACCACCCCTACACTGTGATATGTTTGTTGCTCAATGGAGTCTGGTGCTGGTGCATTTGATTCGCTGCTGGTATTAGAAGAGTCCAAACTTGTTGAAATTTCAGGAAGAGGCTGCAACGTGCCCTGCAGCATCAGAGCAGGATTCTTGAGATTGTTGTTCAACCTTAAACGTACATTTCACAACAGGCATATCCGCATGTGCTGATTGATCCAGAATGCAGATCCAAACACAGAGTGCACATGTGTGTGATACCCTTTTTCCCCGTCACATATTCGTGTGGCGCAGGTTGCATTTGATTGCATTTAAAACTTGCACACCTACAGAAACCAAAAGCAAAAAAATTCACTGTGCGAGCTGGAAAGCTTCCGATACCAAAGTGTCGTCTTTTCTGGTTGCAAAGGCGCTCATAAAGCTACCCATTATGCTTCCCATGGTCATCACTTGACTGGATACATTTGTGAACGAAGGAGATGAATGCTGTCTTGTCAAGCCTCCATTCTTGGTTACCGATTGCAGAAGGGGCTGCGCTTCAGCTTGATCACCTGCAATAGAGCGAGGTCCCACACACAAAAGGATGCTAGAATGGCAAACATGCGAAACGTAAAAACATGTTTGAGGCGTCTGCGCGGCGTGAACCCCATAACACTCCACTTGCAAATCCTCAAAAATTCACTATCAGAACAGTGGGTGATATAATCATGTATGTGATCAATCCATGAAACTTGAGGTACGTCAGCATTGCCATCAAAAAGAACCAACGTTGCAAGGAGGAGATTTCAAAGGGTTTTTGCATTGTTTCTGGTCCGTTGATATAAGAAAGTTCGCTTGCGGCAAGAATGACGTCATTGCTGCGTGGAAACCAGTTTCTGAATACCCAACAGCCTGTGCCCACAAAAACATTGAGTCATGACCCTGCACCACCGCTATAGAAGGCTATCAGTTCTAAGGGGGTGTGCCCTTCCATCCACCAGCTGTGCTCCAATCGGGATCAGGCGACAGGCTCGCCCATGCCCATGGCATGGAACGCCAAGGCAGTAAATCCCATGATGTGCTGAACACTTTTGCACCATCGAAAATCAAAAGACCATGCAGAAAAGATTGAACAAGATGTATAACAACACCAGCAGACCCAGATGCTTGAAGCCGAGCGCTGAAACTGTACTGTGTATCTGCATTCTTCTCTCAAGTGGCCTGATAATCAGCCAGTCCCTGGGATGCTACGCACCTTCTGGGAACTTTTGGCACTGGGGATCATATGAAGTGGAACGGGATAAAGCCTGGCTGGGTCCCATGGGTGAACCGCCAACGGCTGCAGGACGAGGGGTAGCACTAAGGGCGTCCTTGGCACTGGTAAAACTTCTGCTGATCAGTGCAGATATATCAAAAGTCGAAGGGGGTGGTGTGGATTTGTTGTCTTCTGCATTCCAAAATACCACAACATCTTGGAAAGTATGAGTCCCAATATGCAACATCTTGATAGTATCCCGAGCGACTCTGTGTCAATCCTTGAACTTCTGCATAATGTGTTGCAAGCTCTTGAAAATACCCAAGACAAATGTGACCATAAATCAGGAACCCAAATCCTTTAAACGAGTGCACTTGTTCCCCTCTGATAAGGAAAACACTGTTCGAACCTGGCGCACAATTCTGAACTTCAAGTTTGGTTACTGTACTAGCACAAGCACGAATCTTTCACTGACACACTTCTGTTGAGACGTATTGCTTGCCTTACTTACATAATACACATGGATATTGTTGAGCAACGCAGTGCCGGCCCTTATGGGTTCACAATTGTTCCCAAAGGCATGAGATTGACTCCATGACAGCAGAAAACCAATCCTTTTCACAAGCTTATACTTGAACCACTTGGAGCTTCTCAACATTGTCCTTGACATGATATGGCCAACATACTGCCTGATCAAAGCATGGGGCCATACGTTCTCCCCAACAACACCTCCCTGTATATATTTGTGTGTATGTAGGGACAGAACCCTATCATTTTTTTCTGGAACCATGTCAACTGGGTCACGCACTGTATTGCACTAATCCATCAAGTTATCCGGAAAACCTATGTATGATATGAACCAATGGATTGTATGTGAGAGAATCCGAGAAGATGTTTGCTCATCTAGGTTGGAATCACATGCGGGCCTCGTTAAGTCCAGATGAAACACACTTGGAGCCATCTTGGTCATATCAGTTGGTGTGGCAAACACATGTGATCTTGGGTGTTTATACCTGGTGCACGTTTTTTGATATTTGCCATCTGGAGCGGTGGAGAGTTGCACACTCATTTGACATGGCAACTTACCTGTCTGTATACAAAGGGACATATATCATGCTACAACGTTCCATCCTCCCACTACATAGGGGCAACAATGAAATCAGGGCAACCATTGTGCGTAAGCAAGACGAGCAAAATCAAAATGCAGGCGGCCCTAGCTGGCCATGTCACGAAGCATGGCTTGGCAATCTCCTGTGAACAAACTCCTCTTGGAGAACCTTTTTAAGAAAACAAGATACTCTTTCGCAGCTCCAGTCACATTACTTTGCTGCATTCGGAATTGAGTGCAGGATATCAGATTGTCATGACTTGAAGCATTGCTTCGTCATTGTGTTTAGATTCATGCTTGGCGTGAGTCCCGAATGCACCTTGACGACAACACCAGTTCCATGCACCTGGTTCTATTCACGCATTGTTCTCCCCAACGTCATGCACAAGTGCATCATCAAGATGCTCTTAAAGCGTAAGCTCACAGTTAGTGCGCTTCCCTGACTGGTTCCCAAACACCATCAACTACAGTAACAAGTCAAATCTGTGACTTTCCAAAGCATGGTTGAATGGCGTTCTAAACATCATGATCCCTGCACAGACTTATAAATCGCCCTTTCAAAGACCCTGGTTGAAGATTGTTCAGAAGCACATTGGACCAGACTGAACTATATCAGACCTGGGAAAACTGTTGACAGGTGAATCCTAGATCAATCATCAGGCATGGTGAATGCACTCCGAGAAGACCGAATTCCTGGATGGATGCTTTGTAGTAGCCTTTGTATGCTATCAACATTGGTCCAATTATTTGGTACACAGTTCGCTTAAACTGCAGCATCCACACCTTCCTTCTGGGTGTCTGAACCAAAGCATTCAAGCTTGCAGTACATGAGTATCATCGCGGGATGAACGACAACGTACCAACTTGCTGGAAGTCCGTATTTGCAACGAACTCTGCAACTGCCTGCTGCCAATCTTCATCTGCTTCGTCGCTTTCTGACTGAGATGGACGCAGCGTTCTTCGCTCCAACCCAGGCCAAACTTCCACCGCCGGGTTCCACGTTGCAGGATTATCGGGATCTCGATCCATGGACGGGGAGAGGAAGTGGTACCAAAATTCGTAGGACCAAGGAATGTCCTTAACAGATGTTTTTGGTGTGAACGCACTTTGAAGCGAAGTTGCTTTCGTAATTACTTTGGCCAGGTTCGAGCAGTTCTCGTGGCCCTGCCAAAATTTTCTCTGCAGCAACAGAGGCACAGAAAGACATTGGGAGGAAGAGTGCTAGGAGAAATAAGCCCTATCGAGATTGTGTAAACAGCTCAACATTAATCCATGTTCTGCACTGCACATGCATCCTAATTTGCACCTCCCCCTTGGCTTTGGCCTGAGCAGTGTGGCGGCGATCTATATGAGGTGCCAAAAAACCAACCCACTTCAAGAAAACTGTACACAATATAAGGGTGCTGAGCTAATCAGACTTTCTGACAATCCTGGGAACTTGATCAGGGCGATTTGGTGACAAGCATCCTGGTCCAGGTGACAAGCATCCACTTCCCTGGACAGGTGCAAAGCAGCGTTTGTAAACACGCGCAATGCAACCTAGTGCGCGAGAATCTTGAAATTAATTCCTTCACCCGTAGGCTGTCACAGTGTTGAGAAAGAACTGAAGGGTGAGCATGCAAACGCTGAGATAGATATGCAGTGTGGATTTGGGAACACACGATTGCCAATTTTGCAACACTGAGGGGCTTTGGTAAGGTGAGTGCATCCCAAAATCCATGAATACGAACCTGATGCTGATATGGATTCTCCACAAATATCCCCACTGTCAGCAACACATGCTCCGGTGACTCAACCAAGTAACTCAACTCTTCATGCCACCTGCACTTGTCCGTGTTCAGATCTTTTGCTACCCCCTTGGTTCGTTGAAATTTGTCGGCATAGGGGCGTTTCTTAAGCAACTCAAACTCGTCCAGCCTTGTGTTGGCAGTGGCAACAACGTACACAGCGGGCTTCTTTGTCTGGGTAAGAGTGACGATTGAGCTGCCTGCAGATGTGCAGAGCGACGAATGCAGGACGCGCATCAAGATGATATTTCAATGCTCAAATATCATGGTAATTGTTGCCGCCCATTTAGATTTTCATGAATTCAAATCCTCCCCATGCTGGGGCTCGAATGCAGCACCCTACTGATTGAGCCAACGCACTAGGGAACTAGGTCGCTGGTCATATCTGGATATAAGATCTACCACAGCCGAAAAGCTGAATGCGCAAAACCGACCGATTTATTTATGTTTCTTGGATTGTACTTGGGTATTAGGCGTTCTCAACTATGCTATTCTGCAAGCAACTTGTCATTATTTTTTGAAATGGTTGAAACTCCAACAGTCCAAGCAGTCCAAGCAGGTTGCTGACGTCTAATAGATCATCAGCTGGTTTCAGAACTCCGAAACTAGAACTCACTCAACGTAGGCCAGATTCTTCACAAACAACTGTATGGAAATAAGCTGAAATAACAACTGAAAGACAATTCGCTTCTGCGATTGTGTGCGCGCGTTCAACCTTAAGCAGAAGCGCCAAAACAAAGGACCATTGTAATTCCAGTGCAGTGCAGTGCCTTGATGTGGTTCACCTGCTGACATGCTGTATAGAACCAAATCCTTGGTTGCGTGTGCAATCCTCACCGCTTTCGACGTGTTGTCAGGAGTAAGTCCACCGATTTCTACTGATAGCATGCCTGAGAAACCGAGCAAATCCACTCAAATTGTATCAGCAGATCATTCAGCAAGCTGGTGCAGCATTTCACTGTGTAGCATCAGATTTGAGATTAGGAACACGCTGAAGACACCAACTTATCACATTCAGTTGATAGCCTGCCAAAGGTGAGGTAAAGCCTCTTTCTTGGTGGGTTGGTGAGAGGTGCTGTTGGGCCCAACATGGTTGATCTGATTCTCATGTCGCAGGGAGTTCCATTTACTCCAAAAAGTTCAATTTACTGGCATTGAGGAATTCTTTGTGCTTCCTCAATACCTGCAGCTCAGAACATTTAACAAAATTAACTTCCAAACTCTGAATTACCGTCAACTCTGCCGGCCAAGTCCATATGGAAGTACACTGAGGGGTCCTCCACGTCCAAAATCGGCAGATTCACTTGGCGTGGAAACTTTATGGTCATCTGCATTGCCTGCGTTGTACACCATTCAACACGATTCACATCCCAAAACAACAGCCTGCTGAAATGAGCACGAGCAATATACCGAAACAGCAAAATACCATACCTGAATTCAGTCCCATTAGACATGGATAGAGCAAGCCTAGCTTCACGGCATAAAATTTTGACAGTTTGGGCAGACATGACAGATATCAGAATCCTGTGGGGGCATGTTCAAGTGAATCATGCGCTTCATGTTCGAGCAGGTGGGGTCATGCAGATTCAAGCTTGCTAGTGCTGTACTGCAAACAAGTTGCATCGGTTCATAAAGAATCGTAACGCATCATCTGCTGCAATGATTTTCATGCTAACAACCTACTTATGTGACTGGTTAGAATAATTGCGGGATTCAGTTTATAACATGCTCGCATACCAGAAACAACATCAGACGAGATGTTAGGAGACCACGAGCTACTGGTACGCAACCTAGTGTACAAGGTAGCATTCAAAATCCGCGTATCAGGTTCAAACAAATATGACTTGGTCCATGGAGAAGGATCTTGTCATCCACATCAGAGCAGTCTGCTGATCAGTGTGTACAGTGTGCTTATACTTGAAATGCGACAGAAGGTTAACACTTCACCCACATTCGCGACATGAAATTCTCAGAAGATACCATTCTTGACACATCTACTCTCAATAAGATGACCCAATACTGACACTACTGATGTGGTTTGTTGTACTCAAAGTAGGGGAAGGTAGACAGGTCAAGTAAAGTCACTAAGCACCCAGACGTGTGCTCAGGCTATCGAGGCGCACAAACGCTAATTGATACCTGGTGCGCATACGAACTCATCAAACTCAAAAACATATTCCACGAAACCAGGGCGACATGGTGACCAAGGGGTATTCACCTTACGTAGGATGAAATTGGTCATGGTGCAAAACAGAGGTATGCTTGCCAAGTCCAGAGCTGGCAGGAAACGGGACGGTTTGATCATGAGCTTAAAGTCCACAAAAGGCTCGTCGATCACCTGGACAATGCATGCAATGCCTCTATCAATACCTCTAAATATCCCTATATATAGCTCTGTTAGCGTATATCCTTTTCTTCTTGACTCTATCAACATCTACACTTTTATGTATTGAATTGCCTGTGCCTCTATTCATACCTCTGTAGGTACCTCAATTTAGTCGAAAGTAAATGATTTGGTCAACAAGACCAGCGCTCAGAGCCCGAGAGCAGGAACTTATGATGAATGAACTGAGCACAAGTTTATGGGCATGCTCTGTACTCTGAAAGTAGTGTTCACAGTTCAGATACGTTTGGTCAATTTATATTAAAAACAAACCAAATCAAATGATATGCATTGACAGCAGTGACTGGAAGATCTTGTTTGGGCTTAGAATCGGTCAGCAATCCATGAAGGGACTTTGATATGGGGCAATAGACTATATAGACGTGGACTGTCTCGGCAAATTCTTGCACATCCCGCAGCAGACACCACGAGAACTACTGGCACCACGCGCGAATTAGAGAGAGTTAATAGAACAAAGGGGAGTCTACAACTTGAACGGCTGGGTGGGGTTGCTAGAGTGGTAACATATCCAGGGCTCATTTACCTGTATGCTCATGCTGGCAGCGTACGGTAGAGTAGGAATCAGCTGCTTGAAGTGCAATCGCAAAGCTAAGAATGCATTGATCTGCTGCAGTTCCAGTCGAGAAGTGGACAAAAAATTGTTGAACAGTGTCATTTGAGATCCAACCTCCAGGTCCCCCCCAACACTCACATGAATGTCCATGATGAGCTCCTGCTCGTTTGTGGAAATCACCTGCAACGACATCAGGAACACGCCGAAAGCTTAATGTACACAACTGAAGCTCAATGTACACAACTGAAGTCCTGGACCCCTAGTACAGATTAGGTAACAATAATTCCTACATAATATCTTTATCATATTATACAAATTATACATACATATTATCATATATTAATAATAATTAATAGGTATACAAAGTCAACAATGTAGAATTGTGTAACACATCTGTATTGCCTCGCCAACTCTCCTGATACAAGAATGCACGACACTCAAGACTCAGGAACATCCCCTCCTCTTTGGTGTTCATGAACCAAGTAATTTCTCTAGATTTCACTGGGGTAGAGTCGTCAACGGCATTCGTGTTTCGATCTGACTGAGAAAATGTTGGGTTTGTTTGCGTTGCCGAGCACATGTTCACCGGTATCGAAAAGGGAGGGGCCGGGCGGTCGCACCTTTATGCCGTCGATGTAGGCCAGAGGCATGCTGCCGAGGTCAAGCTTGTGAACTAGGCTGATCCACGACACTGGAATGTCGTATGATTGACACTTGTTCTGCAAGTCACAGCAATTTGTTAGGGTTCCCATGTTTAGAGGGCAATATTTGTCATTCTTTTGGAGCCTCCGAATTTGATGGTGATCAAGAAGGTAATTGGGATGGTCACTCGCTTTTCAAAGATGACCCGCAAATAACATTGCCTTTGACAATTATTAACTGAGGCAACATCGAAGCACATTGGGGCGTAAACTTGGGCATCCGCGAAGCAAGCCGACAACCTACATAGTATGCGATCCGGCATGGTTGAGGACAACAGGCCCTGCAGTTCAATCTGTGAGATGATGTATGCAGACATACCACAACAGATGCATTCGGATTACTAAATCCCTCGAACAGCGCACAATGTCAGATTCTCAACATAGATGGACGAGCAGGAACACATAAGGTTTGAAAACGATGAATCTGAGAAACACTTGTATGTTGATCGGACGCTTTGATTTTGTGACAAATGGGCAACAACATCAGCAGTTTGTCTGTGAAGTGAATAGGATGGTGGTATGCAGGCACACTACAAGTCTAACTTTCGACAAGCGATAAGTCATCAAGGCTCAAATGTTGCGTTTGACATAGTTTCAGTAGGCAATGATTTTTCAACCACCAATTTTCATGGTGGTTGTTCAGGCGATTGGTATGATCACTCGCTAATCGAAGATGACCAGCCAGCCAGCATGGCCTTCGGTAAATCATCAGCCGAGGCAGTACCCACCCATGTCGTGACTCGAACTCGTATCTAACGCGTAGGAAGCTGTCGCCCTACCAACTAGGCCACCCAGCATGGCTGCTAGGTGGTTGGGATAATATTCACTCGCTAATCGAAGGTGTCTCGCCAGCCAGCATGGCCTCTGATAAATGAACGCCCGAGGCAGTGGCCACCTATGACGGGACTTTATCTCATGCAACCCGCATATCAAGTCAGTGACATCAGCCAGGCCACTCAACATGTTTGACAAAAGTAACAAGAAACAAACTGCCGCCCCACAAACTTGGCCACCTGACATGGTGATCAGTATTATCTATTCGCTTCACTACTGAGGAAATGAGCATAAATGACCAGGACCTTGTCAAGTTTCATGAGGCTTAAAATAAATTTGAACAATATTTGTCAGTCGGTTTGATGGATTGATCACAAAACGAAACGTGGTTGCATCAACCGATAAGGGATGCACATGCTGAATTGTGTAGGTCTGCTGGGGTAAACTCAATCCAGATTCTCAACCCCACCCTAGCCGACTTTTCAATGAATGCACAAAACAAATTCAAAGTCAAGCAAAGGCAAGAGATGTTCTCTTCAACAACATGAAAGATGGCTTCTGGTCTCCGCAATGGCACAACCGGAGCCACAGCTACCCTGGCGGCGTGACAACACCTCAGAACTTTGGGTCAAAATTGCAGATTATCGAACAGCAGCACCACATGCGCCCAAAGACATGCACCCCTGCCGTGCCTGCACCTTGTATGCCATGTATTCTGCGACGAACTGCTGGACGATGGGCCACATCACGCCTTGCATCTCGTTGATCCAGTGCGCGCTGTCCATGTCGGGACTGGCCATCCAAGGGGGCAACTTGTGAAATTTCGCACATTCTGCTTGCCCGGACGAAGTGGTCAGGTTGAGCCTCCTCACTAATCTCTTCACCAAAAGTGTGAACTTGGTCACCTTGGCTCCCATGCCCAGGTTTCTTGCAACGCCCTGTGCGCGCGCCATCGGAGTCCGCTTGACTTCATTCACTGCAGCAAGTTGTGCCATCAGTACACACATTAGTCCACTCAAGCCCATGTAAGTTACAGTCAGGGCTCTACATTCGATGCAAAAGGCCAGAAATCATTTGATGAGTGGTCACGATCTCTTTCATAGCAGCATCGTAACAGCGCTTGTTATTTGAGCCAGCTGAACTGGTGATACGACAATGCCAAAGGCCACACCTGGTACTCGAACTGAAACATGAAGGCACTTGGACAATGATTGTTCGCGCATAAAAGGTAGACCCGTCCCATTCTGGCTCTCGTATGTGTAGCTACTCATGTTGTTGGAGTGACATTGATTGCTGTCTGGAACGAGCTGCCAGTGAGAGCTGTGCATTCACAGAGTTCCAAGGGGGGTGCACATTGAACATCTAGCAATGGTGGTTACACGTGAGAAGTGGTGGTTCTACATGACAATGTGCTTTCACAATGGGGTGTGGGCCATGCTCACAACTAAACCAATTCGACGCGGACACTTGCAGCATACCGCATGCGTGCTCCAAGCAAAAGATTGCAAGGTTGCTGCTTTTCATAATATATGATCAGGTTCAGGAAATATGATCCGCAACGCCAGATCAGGATGGCTTTGCTTCCAACGGACAGCTGGGTATGGCAGGTTGTTGCGAACTTGTAAGGATCCCAGTGTTTCCAACAGACGCACTACGAGAAAAGCCCCTGATCACGTGCAATTTGCTGGCTTCATCACCTCATCGTTGGTCACATATGCAATCAGAAAAATCAAGTTATTTGAGGGGAAAACAGAGCTGATGCATGTATCCAATCCTTATACGAATCATGACCCTCAAGAATATTAACATATAACTCCTGTCCTCTAGGAGGAATGTACTACAGAATCAGTCAAGCGCTCAATTTCATGACTTCACAAGCTATGAGTCAGAACTTGTCAGTCATATCCCATGGCATAGAATCCATGAATTTGTCCCTTCGCCTTACTATGGCAAATGTTTTCTGATGTTAGCACATTCATATGAAGTAGGCATGGTGTCGTACAGAACATATCATACATGAACATAAGCATACGAGCTCTAGTTGCAGAAAAGCTTTGGGAATTGTCAATGCATTTAGGGCCTGTGGCAACTTGTAGCAATGATCAAAATCACACCAAAAAAAACGCAAGATATGCGTACAAGAAAGAGCCGGTACACGTTGACGAGGCATGAACATGTACATCATGGAGATGACGCGCCTTCTGCTCTACCCGACTTAGATAAAATGCTGGGTGTGCATGGAAGAAGAAAGCGAACAGTTTAGATAACAGTTTATTTAGTGCATATGCGCAGCACCTACAAGATTGACACTGTTCTGAGTGCTTTGAAGCATATAGTCTTTGTCAGGACAAACACATTACATCCTTAGTGGCTATGCTAGAAACTCCTCCGATAAGTATACACCATACCTATGCCATCAACAACAACTGCCATCAGCGAAACACGAGCACCCATGGGCGCATTATGTTCCTTTGACTTGTTCCTGTTGGAGGCACAATAAAACAATTCGATGAGGCCAGGCATTCCGTCCGAATCTATGGTCAGCAACCACACCTTAATACCCGGCTCTTACCACACCGGCATTCAAATTTCTCCAGCAACTATGTGATAGAGGGTCGAAGGGTGTCAGGTGCAGCATATCAGACACGGAGCTACATTATTCACACACTTCACATCGCTTGTGATGGTGGCAACCCCACCTTGAGTTGGATACTCCTCAGTCCCCTCGCTTGGAGTCCAAGTCATCTTCAGCTTGATTTGAGGCTTGTCCGCCTTGCTGTTTGGGTCCACAAGGGGACTAGACAAGGTGTACCACTTGCCGGCTTGCATGTCTCCTGCTAGAGCATTGCTGAGATCAATGGTACAGCAGCCTAGCAGCTCATCTCCAGTGACAGCATTGTCCTCATCAAACACCTGAATCCAACCACCACCCGGCATCAAATGGATGCTACAAGTGCAGGAATACTTTCTATGACCATGAGCATAACCAACGAGTAGTGTATGAAATGCAAACGTCCTGTATGCGGCAAGGAGTAATCTTGCTCGCAGGCTGATGAAGGCATACTGTTTCCATCCATTTACATACAGTTTCTGTTAACGCGGCATAGGTTGGCGTGTAGGTGCATCGCTTGGTATGGATTCTTTGATTTTGATGCGCGTTGAATACGCATGCTGGTGGAATGCCAGAATGGCACAAAAAAATAGTAACAAGGTTTAAAGTCACACCTCTGGCAATCAACATATAATCTACCATGTCGGATGGCCTAGTTGGTAACGGCGACGACTCTCACGCTGGAGGCCCAGGGTTTGAGCCCAGAC
>NHOP01000256.1:0-17069 GCA_018697155.1 Pyramimonas parkeae | reverse complement strand
CCTGCACTGTAAATTGAAACTGGGGTAATCACACTTCACGCTCACCGCAGATCCTCATCCGTGCTGTCCATCTTCGCAGCCTCTACCAGAGTGCAAGCAATGGCTGAGTACATCTCCTGACGGTGCTGGGCGCTGTTAATGCTGCTGGCATCTCCAGCTGCCGAAACAAAGTATGGGCATTTGTGCTTGGTAAGATCAACCCATTAGATTAGGTTGATGCAACACACAATGCCAAGCTCCCGCCTCTCTGTGAACCTTCAAAGCAAGACAAGAATCGCATTCATCAAAGGACCACACACAAGCGTCGCTAATTGAATTTGCAAATAAACTAAGGGTGAGATCAGACTATACGTTTGATGGCTTTAACTGCACACCTCCTTGTGCAGGTCTGGTGCAACAAAGTTCGATTCCTACGGAAAATGTGGGCTGAGCTAACTATGCGTTCTGCAAGCTCTGCTCTCGAGTTCATTCGTCTGCAAGTCATTTCGAAGTCAATCTTGGATGGAAATTCATTTCATTTCCTGCTTATACACGGTGCAGCTTTCTGCCACGTGTGATGCAGTCACGTTTGTTGTGAAAACACAAAACAGATGGGACACAGCCGCAAACAAGCAGGGATCATGCTATGCCGACAGGGACATAATACTCGACTCCAAAGCTTCATAAGGAAGACCACAGAATCGGTGCACCGTCAAGATCAGACAAACCTACAAGACAACACATATATGACTTGGAAACAATAAGTTTCCGTACGCTGGGACAAGCAGGGAGAGCTATCAATCCCTGTTCATGTGACATTTGTCGGGGGCTACGAGCACATACACAGACTTTTGGTACGTGTCCGCCTCACCTGCCAGCAGATGATTTGCAGCACCGCGTCCAATCACAGCTTCCGCCGCGCACGTCGCAACATGGTTCACCTGAGTGGATAGGGGAGGTCGGGTGATGAATAAAAATAACCACATTTCAACCCTTGCGCATTCCATACTCTTGCTAGGCTTGCTTCCAACATGGAGTCTAAAATGCAGTCCAGATGTGTCAAGCGCTCTTCTATTCTCGCGCAACGCATTGAAGATATCACAGAACCTGATAGATACAAATTGATACGTTTGGATATAGGGACATGGCCCATGCCCATTGAATGGGAACCCATGACAACTGAGACACGATCTAAATCCCACCTCTGCAAAAAATTTACCTGAAATAACGTGCACCATATCAGAAGCTACCAACATGAATCACATAATTCCCGTCGTGGTCTATTGATTTTGCACCATATCGAACAGGAACTTAACCAGCCGGAGGATACAAACCCTCCAGATGGTCTTTAGCTGATTGCAGCAGATGAGTTTAGTTCATATGGACGTATGCTCAAGTCGAAACCGAAGCAGGTGACAGTCTGGCATCAAACATCACGACAAACTCCTGGAGAGTACAACAAGGTTCTGGTCATACGATACCCTTGGTACAAGGGTATCGTATGACCTGAACGTCGTTGTATGTATGTTCACGAAAAATGCTAGAATTTCGACCAGCTGGATTTAGGAGTTTTCGTATGCCTCCTCATTGTCAGATGGGATGATGCATAATTGCATCGTTGTGATACGCAGTGTTTATCAAGGCCTCATCGGACCAGAAATACTTGGTCATACCAAGGGAGGGCCATACAGCAAAATCGTTGTCAGATCTTTGCGCAATCAAACACTCCTACGAATCGCAGAGTTCGCAAAGAGACGTTCAGAACTTTCCCACGGCACCGTCGCCTCCGGGCCACATAGCTAGGTGTTCCAGATTCGGACATGGAAGAATTCGCATTTGGGCTATCATTGACAGAGACAGAGACTGATGGCAAAGTGCTGAGAGAGGAATATACAAATGGAGGACGTATGAAAGGCATGGACACATGCATGACTTTGGCAGAAAAAAAACCATGATACAACAGATGTTTGTCTACATTAAGCGTCATTCGTACAGGTCTGGTGGAACAGCGAGCATTGCCCGATGTGCGTTTGGAGACAGGTTGGACAGAGCACAAGATCGACGCCCTTTGTGTTGGCTACTGTTGGCTGTAGGAAGTACGCAGCCTCCTGAATATAGGTTTTCATACAAGACAATGATATTGACATTTAACATCATCCACATAAAACATTGATATGAACATAAGAAGTTGTGATAGGCAAGCTTTGGATTGCTCAAAATGAAATGTATTCTTGTTCTGGGCTGCACATCAGGAACTGATCGCGAGTTTGTGGAGGCGTGAGCAGCCTGGGCTTGAGACTTGTGGAGCAGGAGGGCGATAACTTAATTCATTCATCTTTATACAGGGAGTCCAAAATGTTGCCTTTATTCTTCCATGTGCATGTTTTGTACGTTGTGAATACTGATTTGAAACACTGTATTTTTTTGAAATAAATGATGCTGCGATCTGATTGATCCTGGATAGCTCTAAGCACAAACAATCCTAGGAAATTTGTCAAAAATCAGAGCCTAAACAACTTGTCCGTCTGCAACGTGAAGCAAATGATGCAAAAGCTCTAACACATCGATGCGCAAATATGGCCGGCTCCCCTGATGTTGATATGAGATTGGTTTCCTCTGATGGATTCTTTCAAATGTGTGTGCTTGACCCGCTGCTGTGTGATGGTGAAATCTCGCATGTACTTCATCGGCATGGCACTCAAGTGAAATATCGGTATCAGGAAATGCGGACGATGAGCAAAATATAAGTGTTTCATCCATACATAGGGGCATGACCCTCACTGACTAGGTCGGAAGTCTTGAAAATTGAGTTGCGGCCAAATTGTTAGCACAGCTGAAGGCAACCATTTCACCAGGCAACTCTTCAAACCTGTGTACTAGGCAAAGAACACAGCTGCGTAGCATTATTTGGAGTTTGATGACACGATTGCTCAGCAAATCTCGTCACTGACGTCCACCGATTCGCCCTCGAAAACATGTAGGGGTTTTCCATACCATATCATTATCACTTACATGCATTTTATTGATTGCAGAAGACCATGTAAACACACCTGATACATGATACTAATACGAAAGGGGGAAATTTGGGTGAGAGCTAATCAAAATCAAAATAAAATTTCTGCAGATAACATTGATTTTTTTAAGTGGATGTCTAACACCCAATGACGAAGTTTCCGAACTACCAATCGATTATCGGAAACATACGATTGATTGAAGTACTCTGTTGCACATGATTAATTGTGCTGGGGTGTGAAGGGCGTTTCCAGCAACCAAAAAGAGTGACTGAATGCTTTGTAAGCATATGATGGCTTACATATCTGTACCGCATGATAAATATATTCCATTATTCTGTTGAAAACACACAAGCTACGTGAAGAAATGAAACCCAAGGTCAGACAATTGACACAACAACATGAAACCACAACTTCCAAACGTTTGCTCGATTGGCTTCATTCAGGAACGTGTCAGAGCTCTGCAACCAGACACCCTGAAGACAACCCTCACAATGACAACTTGACCATCTAGTACACCAGAAGTTTCCCCACACATACAGAAACTCAACAAGGGAGTAATCAAACTTCTCATCATCTCATATGACAAATGCACACATCATGAAAAAGATAAGCATGACATCTGCCATGAATTGATAATCAAGCATCTGATGTATGAATACAGGATATGTAGGAGACTGGGAACAGAGCTCTCAGTTCACAATGCATCTTCTGGTACACCTTGAACTATAAATGATTTCTTGGAACACGCCACATTCACTGGACCTCGTCGGTTTGGTGAAGTACAAGACACACAAAAACAGAGAAGGCTAGGCTTCCAAACCGAAGTGCACACCTGCGCATCCGTGTACTTGGAGCACACCGCCAACCCAGCTGCATTTTCATCACCTAGATCCATACAAGTATCTTATTGATATGCAAAAGCAGACAACCCAGCTAGTTTCAACTTGTCGTGGGTCCTTGCTAGTATATGTTGATTGAAACACCCTTCCTGGTGCAGTGGGGAGGCATTTTCCTGATGGTTCTTTGAGCTAAGAGTAAGTCGGATCCGGCTGAGGGACCAAACCGAGGGTTATCACGGAGGCTCACAATATCTGCTAAGCAGGAAGTGGCGATAAGCCGGATCATCCTGTTTTCACATTGTGTGTTGCTTCCGACATCCGACCCGATGTACGGCAATCAAGCCTTGCACGGACATTGGTCCGATGTCCATCTCTGGAATACCAGTCCTAATGTTTTCGCCCTCTTCCATCAAACCGCTCAGGCTTGGCCCATAGATTCATGATTGGTTTTATTCCTCGCTATGTAGGCTGATGGTGTAGAGCCTATTCATGGTGGGTTCACGTCGCGGCATGATTCCCACACGCAGGGCGATGCCCAACCTCCACGTTTAGCACCATTTTGGCATATTGAGACCATGAATGGAAAATTATGATCGTTACCGCCTGCATCAACCTTCCCGTGGTCTGCCATCCAAGTCTCAGGATTTGGGTACATGATTGAATCCACATTTCGGAGGTGGAAATCATTACGAAACTTGCTAATTGTGTTTTTGGGGGTTTCCCTCTTCGTGCATTGATCCCAAAATAGGCTCTTTCTCATTCGCAGCCGTTCTAGTTGGCCGTCGGTCGTGGCGAAAGCAATGTTCACCTAGCTTGTCGCGCTGCGTTGCGACAGCCGAGAACAAAGTCGAAAAGCCTATGGGAAGCGATGTGTCGACCTGAATGTTCCGAGGATTTATGGCGGGAAACTTGTCGCACCGCCATCGTTACAGTTGTCTTCACGCGTGTTGTTGATGAACTTGCGAGACGCAAAGTTTCCGTAGTTGAGGTATGCATGCAACGCGTCGATTACCTTGATAATATGGCGGGGCCGTACACTGCGCATATCACACAGAAAAGAAATCGCTAAGGCAAGACAGGTGTTCACGTTTTGAGTTTATCGAGTGAAATCTGTGGGAAATATGATGGACGTCTTGCTTAAACTAAAGAAATAGTTGTCGTCCTTACATCTCAAGACAATTGCATTACATATTCTTGTCAAACAAGCGCTTTAAAATTTGACCAGATGACTTCCAAGGTATCAACCCCCAACCTCCTTTTTCCAGTTTGAATTTTTTGTCACCCTTGCCATTGATTTTTTGGGGTGATTTTGCCGGAGCTCGATTCTGGGTGTAAATGCGCTGCAAGTATGTGCTGAAACAATGAATGCGGGCCTGGACCCATTTTCTCTGTCGCAATTTCATACCAGTACTTTATTTGGCATGGACATCTGTCACCAGTAAACATCATGCGACTCAAACTGCTGAACTGATTTTGTGAGCTATGTTTGTTCCATCTGGTGTTCACAAAAATGTTGCCGAATTTCGCCAATTAGAGCATAAAGATCTGAAGTAGCCATGATGCGGAGCACCTAGCAATTGTTGAAGGCTTGATAATTCACCTGAACGACTTGCACGTGGAGCATGCTCGTGTACAATTCATCAAGCACTCTTTGATGATATTCCTTCTTCACACAATCAGTTGTGCACATTTTCTTCTGGAACGTGCTCTTTGTAAAATCTCCATCAAAATCACGCGGCTTAGCTGCTCATATGCCAAAGATCACACAAGAGATTCTGCAATTGGTGTTTGTTGAGTTTGCTGCATTTGTATTTGAGGGATAGTGCGCACCTGGTGAAACTTGACCTGATACGGTATTTGGTTGCCAGCATGATGTACGTGGACCTGCTATTGGTGGAGGATATTAATCATTGAAGGCAATTTCAACAGCACAGCCTTGTGGTACATCAACGTATTTTCTTACTTCTCTCTGGCAAAACTCTTCTGGAGCGTGTTCTGCTCTTTCATCCATTATGGCGGATATTGTGGCGAATGCGCTTATGGCTGGTGAGCTTAGAAACAGTGCACAGCATGAACAAAGGAAGAACATGACACTGATCGAAGGCCTTGCACTATGCTTGACTGTGTTTGGATGGAAATGTTGGCGGTACTGCAATGACACGTCCTTTCAACAGTGCGCTGCAAATACAGCATTTCAAAGTATCATGATTTATCCTCATACTGTGCGTACGAGCTCTACAGAGTTTGATTGAGAAATATCAGATATATGTTGAGAAACACGATCATGAATTTTCATTTGCAACATGTGGTAGACGTAATTTTTGAGTATGGAAACAGCAAAACATCATTCCACAATTCCAAAGGGATCTGCACGGAGAAGAAGTATGCAGGTCGCCCGTTTTCATCGCAGCGCTATCAAAACCAGAAACTTTGACTCAGAACTGGGCCACATAGGAGCAAGCCCCGCATGTTCACCTAAGGCTTGTGAGTGAAACTTTTGTTGTCAATTGTGTCAACAGAACAACTCTCTTGCTCAAGGGCGCGTATAATCTTAATCCACGGAAGCGACCTGCAAGCCCCTCAGATGGTCTGTTGACAGGGTTTTGTGTCAAAACGTTACAGGAAAATAGTAAGTGTATCGACAACCTTGACCTTATGTTGAGGAACGCAGGAGCAGCGCGTTGTGTGTGTGAAAATACTCAAACCAATCACACGCCACGCGCGGCTATTTGGCAAACGTAGTTGTATTTGGTTGCCTCTGCACACTGAATTCTTGATGAACAGAGACATCCGGTAGACGGCGTTACCGTACTCCACCAGTGTGGACACCATGTACTTGGTTCACATTCATTGAGCCATGATGGCCTGCACGGTGGTGCTGAAACCTCGGTGCTGTACTGCTGTAGTGTATTTCACTTTGCAATCAATTGACGAGCAAAGTCTTGTTGGTCTTGTCGGTCCGTACGAAAAAGCATTCCTTCCTTTTCCCTTGCTGTTGTCCTCCATGCTTAGGTTTGAGGGTTTGTGCGTGCGCCACACACACACACACACACACAGTGGAGGCCAAAATTCCAAGAACACGGCCGCGCAGGTCAAGCATTGATCCAAACATGAAAGTTTCCGAGAACCTGATTGGTGTTCAAGGACCTGACCCACGCCGGGTGCGAACTTCTGCCTTGCCCACCATGTCCCCGCGATCAACACCATGTTGCTCTTCTTGCAAACCGCCTTGACCACGTGAGATAACGCCACGATTCATCGCCATCCACGAAAGTATGCGCAATGAAACAGATACTCTGGACTGTTTTGACGCCGTGTTGCAATGTCGGTGTCAGAGTACATGCGACAGTGCGAGGTGGGTCTTGACTATGCTGCCATTCGCATGAACAGGCTCCGCCCTACTACAAGGGATCATAAACTTACAACATCACAGCATTCCATCATTGATTCTACTCTAGATTCGACAGCATTGGTGACTTGCATAAGAGCTTGCGCAGTGGCCTAAGGCGTGTTGTAACTTACATGTTGTAAATTCTGGAGGAAGGTGCCGAGTGCGACACAAGCCAGCATCTTCCAAGGGATTCGTAGCAGGGATTGACGGCTCTGAGGTGGCAGGAACGATCTTTGTTGTGGCCATGAGGTGCTGCCACATCCACGTTTCAATGTTCAAGTCGAACAATAATTCATTCATGGCTTCTGGAATCGATGGCTGCTGGTCCAGGTGGGGACATAACTCCCCAAGCTAAGGGTATTCCGAGTAATCAAGCACCTCATCGTGCATCCTTGATAAAACAAGCTCAATTCAGGCGTTCCAACAAAACTGCGGATATGCACACATCCTGGGTACAGAATTCGTTGGGACTTGCGTATACCAGGTGGTATCGAATTCGGACAGGTGTTGCGCTTACGTGGCGTCCTGATGGATTTGGATGGGGCTGGGCATGTTCCCTGCAGATGGGCTCCACTGGGTTGGTTCCGCAGTACGAGTACGACGCATCGCCACGTACGATCCCCGCCTCATGCTCCAAGCGCTGTCTGTTTTGACCTAATTGTGTATCATCCACTGCCCCTGTTTGAGCCCCGGTTCTTGAATTTTTGGCACTGGCACAAGTTTATGACATGCATTGAATTCTGTTTGGAGGGGCTCGTGACAAATTCAGAGCAAGTTTACAACGCTGCCCTCGATGATGTAGCATTACTTCTGTGCTCATCATTAAGACCATCTTTGTCATGGGATATGGAAGCAACATGTTGTGCGTTTTCGAGCCGGTTCGATTGATCTCAAATGACTCGTCCTGGGACTTCACGCATGCCTACTGTGAAGAGCCGCACTGCAGCCATCTGGCCATGATGGTGGCCTACCACTTTGTCATAAATAGATACTAGACTCCGTATTGTCGCATGTTTTGTGGATAATCGCGATTGGGGAACAGCTTGTCCAAGCTGCTGTTTTCTCAACCACCCGTGGCTGCCGCTTCAACTTGGAATACAATTTCATTTCCTTGCCGAACACCAATCGCCTGGTTTGTCGCATACTCGCCAACGTATTGTGTCCCCATACCCAAGCTGCATACAACATCCACACGTAGGCTCTCCTTAGCACAGCCGCTGCAATGTATTGCCCCCACTTTTATCGTTCTCGAGTTGCGATCCCAAAGCAAGTTTTCACTTTATCCATGGTTAGAGTCGGGTCGCGGGTGGGTGATGAAGTACTGGCGTCAACCCGCTCAAACTTGCCCAGCTAAAGGTTCGCACGACCATTGTTAATGAGCTGGTGTCCGCGTTCTTTCATGGAATAGCGGTCCAAGACCATGTGTTTGCCGATTTCGTGTTGAAATCGTACCTGGTAATGACACCCAAGTTCAACGGCAAGAAGTCCGTTACCTGCTCCCCAACGTCTCCCCCCAAGGGGGCGACCTCCTTGTGTGCGCGTGCAGAGGACCTTGAAGACGAGTGGCCCAAGACGTACTCTCTGGCGTGGGGGCCTGGAGCGTTGCGCCAGGCTCCTCACGGCGCGGGGGAGGCGGAGTTCGTGGCGCACGGAGCGGGCCGGCGCAGTGAGGTGGACGCGCACTTCTCCGACACGGGCGCCCTCAGCACCGCCTTCCTGCGCGCGCAAGGTGAGCGCCCACTCTATCTACCTGACTGATCCAACCTCCAGCCGCCCCCCAAGGAAGGATGGATGCGGATGTATGTGGATGGGTAGTCAGGCTTTTGTATACTGATAAGCCACTTGTGGGGGTGGATGCGGATGTACAGGAATGGGTAGTCAGGCTTTTGTATACTGATAAGCCACTTGGGGGGGTGGATGCGGATGTACGGGGATGGGAAATGAGGCTGTTGTATACCGACACCACTTGAGAAACTAGGCCTGGAAGTGAAGAACTCACGCCTTACAAGGGGGCTGGTAGCTAGGATGTGGATGGCGCGCTGGACTCGCGGGTGAAACTGCCGCCAGATGCATGCGAGGGTATAGATCCCACAAGTCATCTATATCCCGCTTCTCTCTGCCCCAACTGGATCAAGGCCGGGTAGATGGAGGTTGATGATGTATCTTTTCACGGAGCGAATAGTTGAATTGGTTAGTTATAGGGTGACGAACTGAGGACACGTCAGGGACACTTGGGCTGAGTGTGTGCACACAAGCGCACACACTCAGCCCAAGGAATAGCGAGAGGGGTGGAGATCTTGTTCAATTTTTTGTGGTTTTGCTTACACTTTGGGATTTCTGATGCGACAAATGAAAATTTGGAAGTGGTCTTCAGTCGCATCATGTCATTGGGAACATGGTGGACATAAGGAAAACATGGAGAGCTATTTGGCCCAGCGTTCATTCGTTGGGTTGAGAGCTCGCCTGCAAAGATCCAGATTTCGAAGCGTAGCGCATGTTTCCATTTATTCACGACAGCAGAACCTTATGTCGCCACGTATCACCTTTTGTGCCAAATGTTGTGTGGTTGCTGGATTGCTGTACTAGCACTTCCTCCATCCCTGCAAGCCTCGATGCTCGAATTCCGAGGCCAAACGCGTTCATTGATACAAGCGTTCTTGTAACATTAGCATGACTAGCTTCAGAGAACTGAGAAACCTGATTGCAATTTGCTTGCATTTGTTGTTTAGTTCTCTTGACATGCTCAACAGCCCTGCTCCCGTGATTGGGACCACAATAGCTTATCACTACTGTCGTCTCATCAGCCGGAGGTTTTGCCTGAGCCTCTTTCAATGCATTGATGTTTGTGTGCTAGCCATCACATAGCACTCCATACGATGCTGATGCAGGAATGAACCGCAAAGGAATTCAGCATCTGCAACGACTCCTGACCACATACTCCTTCGGCTTTGCGGAGGTGCGCGTCCAGTCACTGTGAAGACGCTGTTGACATTCATGCAAACCTCCGCGCAGCCAGGATCTCGCTTGGTGAAAACGCTGTGGTGATTTTCTTGTGTGGGATGGTGCAGCTGCGGATTGCGCAATGATCTCATGTTCCTGCTGAATTGTGGTAGAAGATCTTGTGGAAAGTTAACACTATATTGTTCTGTATTTTCGCAGAATCGTGTGCACCGTGATATAGGCAATATGCACTGCGCCCACCATCGCATCACTACGGGATCTTCAGCGTTACTTTGCATTCTCCGCGGGGTGCGCGCCTGAAGAGTCCTTGTCTCGTCGTGTACATCTTCATTGCGGGGTTTGTCAGTATCCCATCGTGTGCATGTCTGAGTATGGGAAATTCGTCGTGGTGTTGGGTATTGCAGCAAGCAATGAAGTGCTGTTTCTATGCAAAGAACCGCAGCGCGCTGTTGGCATCGGTGTTGATTGTGTTTTCGGACATGATGACGCGAGCCACTAAGACGGTGTTTCACAATGAGACTCACCACTTGTCTTTGCAGAACTTCAACATGCACATCAACAATTCGCTGCTTCAGGTTTGCACGCCCTGGCGCTGCATTTGTCAACAATATACGCAAATGTGCGTTTGGCATGCCATTTTGTTGGAGATCATTATTGTGTACCCATTTTTGAGCGAGTTGTGTTTGTCGTGCTTCTGACACAATTTCCCAATCATTGCATCATGAAATGGTTGGAATTGCATTTTAACCAGATGGGCATGCACTCTGTTTTTACTCGTTTCGTGTGGTTCTGCTGGAATGCGTGCTTGCAGAAACAACTTGGTGCAGCTCAGGCAGAGAATGTGAAAGTGTCCAGGAAGATGGAAATCATGGTTGTGCCCATTCGAATAGGTTTGAATGGAACACACTATACTAGATGATATTGAAACGTGTGTGCATTGCAAAAATCAACCATGGTATCAAAAGGAAGACTACTCCATGAGGAACTACTAGACGATATCTGCTGCAAACCTACAAGCGAACGTATTCGACTTAGTACTTGTGCCGACTTTTCTTTGCTCCTGGACGCGTTCCATGGACATTTGGAGTGATAAATGGTTGATGCAGCCTCTTGACATGTATGGCGCCCGAGATAAGAAGGGAGACGTTCTGAGTGCTGTGTTAAAGTCGATCACTTTCAACTATTCAGCATCATGTTGCACAAACAAATCGACAAGGAACATAAAGGCATGTGTATGGCCCATTCAATGCCCGCCTTGAACCGTGCCGCCCGCTGTACGCTTTCACACATGTGCATCCGGCCCTACACCGGATGTTAACGGTTGCCGGCTCGATATCACTCTCAAGTATCTTATTCCACAGCTTCTGGGTGTCTGCTTAGTGCCCCTTCAGTGTTCTCCGCATTTCGTGCATGCGGCCGAGACTTAAAAGTGAGGTTCTGAGGCGCATGGAGACGTCCACCATATGTGCCCATGCACTTCTGCAGGAGCAAGATATGAAGAACGTGCTGGAGGTGGAGCAGCGCATGCACTTGGAGAGCGCCAAGTTCCGCTCCCAACTGGCCGAGGCCAACGCGCGCGCAACAAAAAACGACGAGGAGCTGGTACAGCTTCGGTATCAAACCAAACAGCTCAAGGCCTCTTTAGAAGAATGCGAGTCTAATCTGCGGGGGACGCAGATCGAGAGCTCCAAAGCTCAGGTTGTGACTGCCGCGCGTGTGCTCATACATCGTTTCGTTTCATGTCTGGGTATGCACAACATAGTGACGGACCGGTCACCGATTGCGGGAACCAAACTTACAAAGAGTTGGTCTCGTATGGATTTATACAGATATACAGATTACAGATTGTTCTTATGGGGATGCGTAGATAAGTTCTCGGTAGACTGCGCAATGTGTGTGTTGACACGGTAAACAGATTTGGACGTTTGCCCTATGCAATGATAGAATTTGGGGCGTACCTCAGTTGACATGGCTCTCTGCCCTTTTTGTAAGGGGTCCTGTCCCTGCAAGTAGTTCTACGGCCTCAATGAAGTTCATTTCTCTTCTGCGCAAAACTTTTCCGCCTGTCGGTTCCCATGCCAGAGTTGCTGCCTGTGCAGACCAACTTGAACGCACACTCTATCATCAGGGCGCCCGGGTCTGCCTCTCGCTTGTGACATCAAGAAATGGGGTGCCTGGTTTGTAACAACGGAACATTGACCAAGCACAACAAGGCTGTCACCACAACTCCCTAGAGTATGCACAGCCATCTTGCAGGTAATTGGTGCACTCGTCGTCAGAGGCCGAACTTTTCCTGTGTTTCGGGTGCTTGCAGGCGGCGGCGGAGCAGACTAGAGGGCGGGCTGAGGTGGCGGAGGCACAAGTGATGATGCTGGAGGGGGTGGTGAGGGAGCTGGAAACTGAAACTGGACGCCTCAACAGGATTCTACCCGAGACTGAGCAGAAGGTGCAAGTTGCCAACATAAAGTTGGACGAAACAGACAGGGAGCTGCAGAGCACCAGGGAGGAGCTCCAGGAGGCTATAGCGAAAATAAAGTACAACGACCTCGACCATGTGCGCGCCCTGTTGTGGATGAGCCTAAGCTTGTTTCTGCTCAACTCGCGGCGTGCACCTGCGTCTTGCCATGCGAATGGACAATGAGCAGGTTTTGGATCTGCAGTTGGTGTTGTTGGGATTGTATCTCCATGTATGCGAAGGAGCGCCGCCGAGAGCGGTAGCCTTGGATGATATGGAGAATGATCGTGTGTATATTTTTGTATAGGTCGGGTAGCGCGACAGTTGGAGTGCTAGCACGTGTTCACGATCGAAATTACACACAAAAGAAGAGCTTTTGCTGGATGCATTATAGGTATGGTGCAACGTGTTGGAAAAGAGATTTTTCATAAGACACTGCCTTTTTTCGGCAAATTCCAAAACTAATCACTTTGTTTCCCCCCGCTCGCACGCTGGCATGCGATGACAGTTCCCATGTTTGTACGCATGCTTGTTGCAATACGAATATCGCACGAGGAGCTACGGAATCGTTGATGGCACCCATTCAATCAAGCCCTTCTCTCATACTGAGTGCGACAAACAAGTTGATAGAAAAGTGTCCTGGTGGCCCTTGTTCCCTTTGGCGCACACCTTGGCAGAGTCGCCTGAGCCCCGGAGGGAGATGGCGCTTGGAACCCCGCTGCGATGTTTCGTGAATTATCTTGAGGTTCCTGGATTTGATTAGGTCCACAACCGGGCGTGTGTCTTCACAGGGGCGCGCAAAGGTGCTGCTGCTTTTGGACCTGGAGTTCAACAAGTCTGTCTTGGCCGAGGAGCAAAGGCGCACACGCGATTTGAAGCGTGTTCTGGAAAAAATGCGGAGCAACAGCGTGCAGAAAACAGCCAACACCATAGGCATGCTTACGGAGGACTTGGCTGGTGAGTGCAGTAGCTTCCTTTTCGCGAGGCTGAGTATCGGTCGTTGCAGACGGGACCTGTAGGCCTGATGATTTTCAAGCGCTAGGCGTGAAGAAATGGGTTTTGCTGCGGAGCATGCTGAGCTGGGGCGCGGATGATTGTCCAGCGCATGCAGTTTCTTGGATCCCTTGATGTGACTCGTCACAGAGTGCAAGTCCTCGTACCAAATTGAAAGTTGTCATGGCATTTCATTCAAGACCTTTGACGTTAAACTCATGTCTTCCCTATGACGGAGCAACTGTTGGGTAGAGCTCCATTTGAGTGATATCTACACTAGCGCGTCGGCGCATGCGGGAGAGGTGTTCATTGTGCATTTGCCTAGGGTTTGAATGTTGACACTCTGTACCAGAGCTGTGTAGCAGCGGTACAAGTCTATGAATGTTCAGATACAGTACTTTAGAATTGGTGGACTGCACTCTGGCAGGATCTTTTCCAAGCTGAGGTGTACAATCTTGGTACCAGCACAATCCGCGTATCAGCCCCGACAACCACATAATGTCGCATCGCGCTGGCGATAGGAAATACATTTTCTTGCATGGCTGGAACGCCAAATTAATGGGTAGAACTTTTCAGTGTTTTGACGATAATATGTGCAATTTTCACGGTTGAACACACCATGCAATTTCCTTCTTGGGTCAAAACCTTGACGGACTGGTTGTGTGCAATCTTGCGAACATGAGTGAGCAAGTTTTGATTTGGGAGCCACAGTGCATCAACGTGCGCTAATGAAAACGGAAACGCGTCTGGAGCACATGGAGAAGGAGCTGGCCAAGGCGCTTGCAGAGCATGCGGAGTATGTTGAGAGATCAGAGAGAGACGCGGCTGAGGCAGTCCGTGCGCGCGCGGGTGCGTGCCGCTGGTGGGGGGGGGAGGCTGCTTGGGCAACACATTAAACTTAGATGCTCCAACCACCTATCTGCAATGACGACCGGACCAAGCAATAAGGAGATTGAGATGAGAAACGCGCGTACCACCGCTCACCGCTCGACAATGCCAATGCGCCACTGTCATTTTTTCGAGAGCTTATTCAGCGCCTGATTCCAATGTTCTTGCATACGCATGCATGTTCTAGCGATTGCTTAGGGGTTTTACCAAACATTTTGTGAAACGCCAATGAGCACAGCATGGAGCTGGTGCCCAACATGGGTACAACATGGGATGGCTTGGATGATCCGGAAGGAAATGTATTGAGACGCACACTGGAGTATAACCTCTACCGATTGGACGGGAAGTCACATCAAATACGTGCTTATCTGATTTCCATAGCATGGCAATGTTCCTCATAGAGAAAATGTGCTCTTGAAATTGCTTACAATGTGCATATATTCGCTTGTGCAGAGCCATAACGGAAAACAATATTTCTGGGAAATGTTTGGAACGCACCATGCGTTGTGAAACAGACAGATATAGTGCCTGACAAATATTGTCGCCACAAAAGCTGATTACGGCCTTGTCATTATCTTCAAGGATTCAAGAAAATCACGCGTGGATAACGCAATGGCACCGCATGGCTTGATGGAACACTAGTAAGCGTTGAGTGGACGGCTAGCTATTCTCACAACTATATGGTTGATTGGGTTGGTGAGCACTGCAGAGCTTGAGAGTAGACTGGAGCGTGCCGACCTGCAAGTGATTCGAGAAAAGCAAAAGGTTGTTGCCACCGAAGCCAAACTGGAGAAGAAACGCGCCAAGAAAAAAGAGTACAAAGCGCAGCTGCTAGAGCACAACAAGCATGCCCACGCGATGAGGCTGAAGGGCGCCACCATGAAACTCAGCGAGGGCAAGCTCCAGAGACAACTGGAGCAGGAGAAGGCTGAGGTCGACTCGAAGATTGCAAGTGCACTATCGCAAGCCAAGAGAAACCGTGCGGTGCGGCATGCTGGACACAGAGGGATGCTGTGAAACTGTGACCTTGATGGGTTGAACAGCTAGTCCGAGAGTCCTTGGTGCGCATGTCTAAGGCTCGTGACGCGCACAGAAAAGGCGGCGCTCCTTTTAAAGCCTACAGAATTGTGCAGGCTTATCCAGAAATCCAGGTTTCAACAACATGCCAAAGTGACATGTCCGCGCTGATGTTTCTGCCGTTTAGGGCCTTGCAGGACCGGAGAATGACGACCAGATTTCCAATGTTCATGCTCAAATTCAAGGTATTTCAGCATGAGCGCGTGGGGCCCCGGTAGATGAAGTGCTTTCTTGTTCTTGCTATTTTGTCTATCGTGTTTTTTTCGTTGCTTCTACCCCGACCCATGGTGTCAGATTACTCGTGGGCGAGTGCTGGTCTCTTGTTGAGTGCAAGACTCTCGCAAGCCGTTTTAATGATGCCAGTTCGCTCTGTGCACCTGCAGGAGTTAGAGGCGGATTTGGAGCGTAGTAAGCAGGAACTTGAAGAGATGAAGAAAAAGTTCACAGATTCCCGGCAACGGGAGAAGGAGCAAGCCAAGAACTGCAGGTGCTGTTCAAGAAGCGCCCTCCCAGCTGCGGACAATGATATATTTAGAGTGAATCACTTGAATGCATTGTGATGAATGTGTAGTGGAGCTTACTTTATGCTACAGGATTCCATTGCATACACCCACCTTGAACGCTGTCTCTCCACACAGCTTCTTCTACGCTCCTGAAGTGTTAAGGAAGCAGTGTTTGAAACTATGCGGCAGTGTAGACAGAGAAGTCCGAGATTCATTTCATCCTATGGCGCAACCTAATGGACTAATGGTGCAAAGAGCTTGTGTGAGACAGGCTTCTTTGTGAAGAGTTTGTGTTGCCTGCACCAAGGATGTGTTGCATGGTTTGTTTCAATAATCGTCATGTGGATGCTTCTTAGACGGCTACTTGCTCATGCCCTCCAACTGTTTCTAGTGCGACAGCTTCCGTTTTGGAATTGGATAGAGCTTTGCAGCCTGTGTTACCAAATGTTCGTATGGCATTTAGAAAGGCCAAGTACGCCAGCGCAAGTACTCCGCCCATTTAGCGCTATCACTGACAAGCTGTTCCATACTTGGCTCTCTTCGAGGTCTTGTGATATCTCGGCCCCGAGTTGGGTAGATTGTCGCTCTTGCACCTGATTCACTCAAACAGCAGCATCCCTGATACAACCTGTTTTTTGGAGGTGGAGCTGGCACGCTGCAGCACTCTGGAGGCGGAGGTGAGGGCCCTGAGCGCGCAGATGGAGCAATCCCAGCAGGAGCACGACGCAGCCCGGACCAGTTTGTTGTCTGAGCTGGACCAGCTCACTCACCAGCTGAAGGCCAGCCAGGTGCTGGGATCTCCCGCACCAATAGTTTTGTTTTTTTGCACCACCTTTGAGTGTTTTGCAACAATCAAAGTTGGTGTCCTTTGATTGCAGCCTGATGGTGCGGGACTTGTGTGGAGTGCCTGTCGAATGCGGGACAAACGCCATGCAGTTTGTGTTCTTATGCGCGTTATACGTACACGAA
>NHOP01000255.1:0-17072 GCA_018697155.1 Pyramimonas parkeae | reverse complement strand
GCACAGCTGTACAGTGGCGTTGTTCACCTCCGGCGCCATATTCAAGGAGGCCAGCTGGGCCTTAGCAACACTCTCGAGCGCCTCTGGCGGCCAAGCTTCGAACCAGTCGATGGTACAGCAGTTGGCTAACGACGGGAACATGCGCAGGTAATTGCGTAATGAGTCGCCAAGTGGGCTGATGCACAACACCACATGCAGATTGGTACGGCATCTTTCCACAAAAAAGTTGTAGAGCTCCTGTAGGAATACACGCGGCGTCCATCAACAAGCAGCCTCGGCCCCGAAACACAGGTAACGTCAATTGAAAGGTTTGCAGTCGCATATAACCCATTCAACAGCTACAATGCATACAGAGAAAGTGATTGTTGTTGTCCCTTGTCGATGTTCTTGCGCACACAAGCAAAGACCACTTGATGAATGAACTGCGCAAAGAAAGCTTACTAGTCTTGTACTGGGCACATTTGACTATCCTCAAAGCCCCAAAACCACTTGCTCGCATGCAAAGCTATGTTGACATCCCCCTGACAAAGTGTAGGTAGTGTCTACCTGCAGATACGTATACACGATAGGATAACTCCAGCACCCACTAGGCAGGAAGCCATGCTCATTGCGTCGCACGCGAAATCCCACTTGTTCACAAGGCAACCTGAAAATGGATCACGACTCGTATACATAACGCCAAGCATAGAGTATGTTTGCTGCTGTGGGAACACTGTTAACGCTGTCTCATTCAACTACACCAAGCCAGTTCTGTTGTGCACACACAAGACTGCATGCGGGTGCACCTGCTCGCTCTCAACGTTCTTGCGCGCTGTCTTAGCAGCACTTCGCACGTTTTCACGGATGTTGGATAGCTCGTCGATGGCAAACAGATTGGGCACCTCGCCCGTGTTGAAGATGCATGAGATATCCTCCACGAAGGAGTCACTCTTGATCTGCGTGTCCGTTAGCAAGAACACCGTCTGTCTGTTCTGCTCGCCCGCCTTGCGCAGCACCAGTTTCAGATCCTCGTGCCATTCCTCAACCCCGTAAGCTGACGTCCCCTGCATCACACCTCCCCGTCCCCCACCCCAAGCCCAGAGTCGAGGCAGTTCATGAGCGCGGTCCAAGCGCAACCCCAGCGTCATATGTTGCCTAGAAGAAAAAGCTGTCTGGAACAGTCAAATACAAGCACAGAACTGCACGCATTTGATGCATGCAATCAGGCACCCTGCCCCAAATTTGGCACTTGAACTTGATGGCTTTGAAATTCTTGCAACATGTTGCAGACCCAACGTGTCCCTCGCGGGATAGATCAGTTGCTGCATGTCGGTGTTGTACTCTAGGGTTGTGGTTTGAAGCCCTGGCGTGCGGCGCGGCTGCCTCAGCTTGCGACAAATCAACCGTTACAGACAGCATCAAATGATGAGTTGCCGCACCAATCAGCTACCCAACTTCGCATCAAGCTGGCCGGGCACCACGGGGAGTTTGATGAGGGACGCATTGGCATATATTCACTACTGCTGCTTCACCAAATTCCACCCTCACATCTGACCTTTAAACCTTTCTTGCATCCTTTCATAGAAAGACATTGTTTGCAAATTCTCCACTTGCTCACAAAACATGCAATGCCCTCCAGCGGCGGTTGTTCAGCGCCGATGCAGGGGGCTGATGTATTATCGTCATTCAATGGTGACACAGCCGCACTGGGTCACACTTGCGACTGCCCGCTGGGCATGGCGGAAGCACACACCTCTATCTGGAAGAGCTCGCACTCTCCGATGAATGTGCTCAGCTTGGTAAGGCTCTGGCGTCCACTGCCCCCAACACCCACTAGCAGTGCATTACCCAAGGGCTGTCGAATGATGCGGCAGATGCGGCATATGTGCTGGATGGCAAAGTTGAACATGACCAATTTCATGGGCTTTGGCGTCTGGCTGTTGTGCTCCTCAAGAAACTTGTTGACCATCTGCAACAGCTCACCAGAATGATATATAACAATGTCGCTGGGGTGTATATCTCACACAGGGTCACGCACATACTGCATTGGCCAAACATCAACACCTTTAACTTGCAGCGGTTCTGCAGCTGCATCTGTAATCCGCATCCATAGTTCCGACGCAGCTCTGCCACTGGTACAATTCAGCGCAGATGCTGCAAAAATCATTCGCAACATAAACGCGACTCACCATCCAGCATGGCCTTGAAATGTCATCAGCCGGCTGAGGCCTTACCTCCCACACTGGGTCTCGAACCCAGGACCCCAAAAGTTCGCATTCGAAACTCTACAAACTGAGATATCTGCAATTGGCACTGTCAACCCAAAAACATGCTCGGTTGAGAAACTTCAGTACTAACCTTTTCACACTCAGCAATATCCAAGACCTCCTTATACGGCCGCTCGCCAGGTGCGCCATCGGTGAGAAAGTCGCAAAATAGCAAATTGCCCAGAGCTTGACTAGCCAGTGCCTTCTCATGGGAGGCTCTCTTCGATTTCACAACATTTTCGGGAAGCTTATCCGGTTTCGGCATGACAAATACCTCTGAAAATCCCATACGGAAGTGCTTCTGCACCATGACTTGCACCTGAGCAACATCGCAAGCAACCACAGAACCCAATACTCCTTACACCATGGTGCGCGTCAGGCATTCTGAAGGTGCTAGATCCAAAGAGCCAGGGGCACACAAGAGAACTCTATCATCTCCAAGATACATACTGATTGAAACGCATGTGCCAGCTGATCAGCATCTCAAACAAATTTAGGGCTCTCAACTGTAGATGGCGCTCCAAAACAAAACGAAGTAGGGTGTTTGAAGCCCATGGTCGTATAAAAAAAATCCAGAAGTCAACGGTGTCAACAAGCAAACCTGCTCATGGAACCATGCCCTGTCCGCGTCGTTCACCAAGCGATCCGCGTAGATGCGCAGATTCTCGTGCGCCCACAGGTGAATCAGCTCGGTGAAACTCTGCACCTTCATGCTCGACTGCACGCCCTGCACCACCTTGGATAGATCGCGGAGATTGAAGGTGTAGTGACTCTTGGCTGGGGTGGGCATCAAGCCGTCCTGCACGCCGCGGTAGATGTCGATGCTTGCCCGCACGATGGGCGCGCACTGCTGCGCGACGGTCTCGGAGCAGCGGCACTTGCGGCACCACCAGGCCAAGATGGTGTCAAAGATGCGGAACAGGGAGTCATCGTCAAACGGGGTCACCGCCACGATGTTGAAGTGGCGCATGTATCGCGGCGTCACCTGCGTTGACATCTCAGAATCGAGTTTGCGTTTTCAGAGATGATGAAATTCGCACCTCGCAAGGCAGTGGTTGTTGCTCTACCCAGGATGTCAAGCAAGGCGCTGGCAGCCATGACCGCGCCCAGACCGACGGGCAAGAGGTAGGCCTCACTCTATTTTGAATACAGTGGTGTCTCTAAATACATCCAGGCACTCACAGGCTTTGTGAAGAGCATTGAAATCGGATCATTGATGAGTTTGCGTGTTCTATACGTCCTGTTGGTTGTTATTGATTCCGTTATTGAAACAGTCCAGCTGCTGGGGATACAGACAAACTGTATCAGCGGCGTTCCAGGCAACTCTCATGCACACAATATCCGTTGAGCCTAGGCATGGAGAGATGCCTCCGCAATAGCGGCAAGGGTGCAACTCATCTATTTGTGTGGTGACGCACAATGCCAAGGTGCACTTCTGTCGAGTTTATCCCTCTTAACCATTATGGTGGATTAAGTCCACCTTCGAAACGCCACCAATGCAAGCATACATCGCTTGCGACACAAGAATCGTCCACCTACCCACCTGGTTGCGCCCGCCACCAGGGGGTCCCATGGCTGCCAGGAACTGCACACCTACCAGCGTGCGAAATGTCTGGTCGGTTAAATCATACCAGCCGTTATAGTCCATGAACTGGCGGAGCAACTCAATGGGAGGCTGGGCCCCGTAGGTTTCCTGCTTGGGCATGTTCAAGTCGTCCACAAACACAACACAGCGCTTCATGAGAGGTGGGCCATACACCCCCTTGCGGCGTTTATCAAATCTACAGTCAATCAGATCTTGCGTTTGACTTGAGCTCGTTTGCGCTGAAAAGCTGAGGAGAATGGAGGTCCAAATGGCAGGATCCAGGCCTCCATCCAGGGCAAGTTTCCGTTTGACGTATATAGTTTTTCCGGTACCTGCCCCACCGCCGCCAAGACACCAAGAGAGCGATACACAACAGTTCAAGGCAGGTGCGTGTGTCTGCTGCAATCGCTAGTTTATGAGTTTGAGACCAATTCCTTCAAACTACATGCATGACAAACGGACAACCAAAACAAATGCAGCCCGAATATTCACAATGGAGCTGTTACATGACGACTTATTTGCGTGGTTGATGTGTCCACACAAACAAAGAAATGCATTTGAAATCTGCATATGCATAGAATCACAGTCTGATCTCACAGTGCTAGTACGAGGCTGAAATACTGTGCTAAGACACTGTAGACGGCCCTACTTGCCAAAAGCAACCTGCGATGATTACCGAAGAATAAACTTCCCATGGGATTCTATTTTCTGGTCTCATGTACCAGAGTCCACCGCGCCGTACCACTGAACGAGAATTTCCAAAACCTATATGTGGCGTGAAGATGTATGCCACAGACCAACCCCTTATGTTTTGTGCGTTTCAGGACGCCGTTCAATTCACGCACAACACGATAGACCAATAGTCTGAACACAATATGAATAGGCAGAACACAACATGTGGACCAATGATCACTTGAAACCTAAGTCCTAAGTGGACCAATGATCACTTGACACCTAAGTCCTACGTGTACCAATGATCATTTGACACCTAAGTCCTACGTGGACCAGTGATCACTTACCACGTGACATGCCACGTGGACCGGTGAGGACTTAACACGTGGCACGCTGAGACTAGGTCATAATAACACGTCAGCGCCAAGTTTGGGGGTGCCCCTGGACCCACAAATTGTAAACCTTTGGTGGTTGGCAGATGTACACCGGAAAAACCCCAATTATGAACAACTTCACAGGCTTGGACCAAGACCGCATCATCACAAAGCACACCTGTGGGGCCTGCCAACAGAGCGTGATGTCCGTGAATCACAAAATTCTCCACAAGCCATTGGTAGCGGATGGTATCTGTGGAGGGTACAACGATGTCGTTATATGGAATGTCTTCAGGGAGGGACTCTGGGGTGGTTGCGTCCAGCCAGTGCGACCACATGCTTGCCTTCTTGTCAAAGAAATAGTCAAACACGAGACCCTTAGCTGGTATGGGCGTGGTCACCTTGTCTGGCCTGTCCGGAGCCTGTTTGACAAGGGAGCAAAAAGTGTCAGAGAGAACAATACCCCCATGTACAAGAATACCATCCAAACAGAGCCCACGCACCTGTACAAGACACCGAGTGCAGGGTGGACAAAGGTCCTACACAAAATGTTAAACCTGCACCAGCGTCCCCAAGTGCGGTTACAACCGATTACATATTCCAATGCTGAATAGCGCCTGCTCTATTGCCTCTTGCGCGTGTGGCTCCCATGCTTCCGTTTGTTAATGTTGATGGCAACTCATAACGACACACAAGTCATTTGTCTTTGATTCCCGCAATTGCAAAATTAAGCAAGCACTGCAGGTCTAACATCGCATTTGCGACTTCAAACATTGTTTGGGCTCACAGTTTCATGAACAATATACTGAAAACTGATTGTCTTGCTGTGGCATCACGGAACTTACCACATACGCTGGTCCCAGGTCCCAGTCTACAGGCTGGATGCCATCCATGAGGACCCGAAGGAACTTGTCAAACTCCAGACGTCCGGCAAGATCGGTGCTTGCACCAACAGACCTGCGAATAGAAGCAGATAACAACACGCAAAGCAACATCATGCACGTGCAATCAAGGCTGTTAGGCGGAAAACAAATGAAATCATCAGAGTGCGGCTGAGCACTCAAGTACAGGTTGAAAACAAATCGAAGGTCCTGCTTCTGTAAGCATACTCTCCCAGTCCGACGATAGTCAGCATGGTTATCATAATGCATCGATTCCACTTACAGTTGCCTGTGATACAGCCGAAGTTGTTGCAGTCAAATTTCACTGCAGATTCAAACAGATCGCGCGTATTTCATCCTAGCCACTTTCACAAACAAAGCAATGACAAACCATATAACACTTCGCTGACTTAGCTGACAACATGTCAAGCGAAGCCTGCATTCCAAGCAGAGCCATTCAAGCAAGCTTTTGATCCTTACCAAAAGTTTGCTGTCGATTTGTCAAACGTCGTCGTTGTATGAAATAAGCACAAGTATTCGCGAGGCGTTCGCGACAGACAGAAAATCAGTCACTGAGCATGACCCAACTCCCTCAAGATGATTTGACCTTGGCCATCTCGTCATTGAGTCAGGTACTCAACCACATGCAGCACATTCACAATTCAAGGGATGATTCACAAATTTTGTTCATTCTCTTCCATGTCGAGTCACCGAAAATGCCGCAGCATCCAAGAGAGAAGCAGAAGATTGCGCGCTACAGAACGTCTGATGCCAGCAAGAGAATAAGGCGCCCTTACCACACCACGGAGAACAGAAAACAACACTCGAGCCATCTGCTTTCATTGGACTCGGCCACTTGGATGGTGCTTGTCACCACCGGCTTTGCTAGCTCCGCGACGGTGTCCGCAGCAGCGTCCTCCAGTTTCTTCTTCTTCTTGCTCTTGCGGCTACTCAGCTCTTCAGGCTGCCCCGCGGCGGCCGCAACTCGGAACTCGTCCAACATGGAATCGAAAACACGAAGCAGGCTGGCCACCTGTGCCAGCTCTAGCGTCGGCACCATCTCACTGAAACCAAACATCCGCACCCGACACAAATTCGAAACTCAGCCCTACGAAACAACATAGCACCAGCAGCACAGCAAATCCGTTTTTCACTCAGGGTGCAGTTTTTGTGTAATTCCATAACTTGCAAACGCGTGCTATTCAATATACGACAACAGGTGGAATCAGTGGAGAGCAACGCGGGAGGCCAACTCCTATGTGTGCAACGAAACATACACTCAGATACGGATAAGGTGGTAATGGCAGCATCCTGCATCAGGTGCCAGGCAAAAGCTTGGATACGTAGCTGACACATTGTCACGTTTAAATTTGTAGTAATACCATTAAGCTCAGTACAGGATGAGGATGCCGGAACTCACTTTGTGCATTTACGCACAAACAGCAGGCAAGCTGGAACTATATCCCGGAAGCTCTTTTCAAACTTGTTGCGTCCTCTCTCAGACACTTTCTCTGGCATTTGAAATTCCAGGTACGACATCAGGAGCGGCTCCCATCCGATGCTCACAGACTCCACGTACACCATTCCACACCTGGAAATTCGCACAGAATTGACTTGTCGCCATAGTGGTATCACACTCACGCATATTGGAGAAGATCATGACATTGTACACAAAGTCATTTTCTGACTATGGATGGAGATCAAGTACTTGGCATGCATAGTTCTGAAGAACATCAAGCGAAGATGTGGGATGCGCATGGCGAGTACATCAGTTGAAGTGCGGCAAACTAAGGCCAAAACAATTATCTCAAGAGCATACCCAACGATATCATTCTTGCATTCACTGGATTAAGAATATGTTGCAACAGTCAGCTTGTCATGTTGAGCTGCACAATCTGCTGAAATGCCTTCATATTGAAAACATATCAAGCAAATCCCATCGTGTGAGTGGACGCGACAGCCCACAAGAAGCACAAATGAACCTGAATGTCCTCAGTAACCAAGAGAAAAGGCATACGCCAGAACTCATGAATCAGTGTATGTCACTTTTCTTGGGAACTAGGGACATTAATGCAATACAAGGTACATGGTACCCATACGCGATATCCCACCATGACAAAGATATCTTCGTCTGAACAATTGACTCCCTGCACAACCAGCGTGGAACAAAGAAGGGCTCAACCTGCTAACAGTGGCAGGCGAAGCAACAGCAAGATCCTGCACTTCAAAGATCATGTTCATGTCTCCACTCATTTGAATAATCTCTCCGTTGGTTAGGCAAAGCTTTTTGTTATCGTCCAAAACAGTATTCATGTTCTCAATCCAAATGGCGTCCACGGGTCCGTCCAACATCAGCCACCTGCCAAGATGAGCCAGACAATACCAGCTGTTTTCTTGAAGGATTCATTGACAAATGATTTGGGATATCAAGAAAGGGAACATCACGCCCATCCAATATCAATGTGGTGCGATGATCAGTGGCAGTCAGGGAGACGACATTGCGGAAGTTGGTAGAGTTCATGCGCTTGATGTTGACAAGAGAGGTGCAACAACCCACAAGCACACCACGTTGCTTGCAGTATCGGGACTTTGGTCCATCCATGAACAATGTATCCATGGGCTTGCGACGTACTTGCGATCAGTTGAGGGGTCGTCGGCGTACTGACGAAAGGCGCTGGATAACACTCCGTCAGTCCACTCCATAGTGGTAATGTCTGTGAACCCATAGAGCTGTCCCATTGTAATACTCTTTGGGTTGATAGCCGTCACATGAGTTGCGCGCTCTGGGGCCACAGCGGGCAGCCCCGCCTTTCCAAGATCACTGCAAGACATAAATCGTGCTGCCTCACTTCAACGACTTGAACAAGGTTGAAATTCAGGTCATCTTGACGCCAAAATTTCAAATATCAAAACACCAGCACCCAACAAGGTGTTCAATGTATGAAAGTGTATGTTTGAAGCAAAGAGGGCAGCCAGCTTATGCGAAGGTCAGCATTCTGTGCGACTTGCGGCATGCACGACAGCGCACCTCAACGCGTCTGCAAGCACACGCCACATAGATGTCTTGGCCCCGAACGAGTACCCGACAATCATCAGGCCGTGTCTGACAATGATCATCTCGTACAGCTGGATGGTCTTAACCTTGAACGCCTCCACTGCCTGCAGCTTGTGCTTCGTGCAGTTGCTTTCAATCGCTCCCAATAGGTCCACGTAGTCCGCTTCCGGAAGAGTCACGCCGGGGAACAGGTCGGATAGAATTCCAGCAAACAGCGGCAAGTCGTGGCTCAAGAACTTGGGCTGGTTGACGTCCATGATGGAGCGCAGGATGAGGATGCTCTCATCTTGCTCCGGGTAGCGTTGCTTCAAATTGCCCGCGGCGCGCAGCACCGCAATAACTGCGCGCATGCCGTAGTCGTAGTGGTCCTGGGACGACAGCTGCTCCGAGCACAGAGTGTACGTGTTGACGATTTTGCGCGCCGCCTCGCGGCCCTGCACAACGTCGAGAATCCAAATAATGATATCCGGACCCAACTTTAAGCACTCACGGCGTCTACACCGTACACAAACAGGATTTTCGGGAAATGTTGCAGTCAGTGTAGAAGCAATGATGGGAGTTGGCCCGAGTCAAGCGTGTTGTTGTCATAGACAAGGAGTTGTTTAAGATAAATGCACCCAAGTATCAGAACATGATGCATATAATCATGGATAGGACTTGAAATGTCGAGAAAATGGACACAAAATGTGACTCACGCATCTATCCAGGCGTCACCATAAACGGCTGGATCACAAGATGCCTACTCCAAGTGAATACTATCACAGGCATGTGGCTGTTATGATTTCCGACGAATACAGAATTTACACCTGCAACCCATCACACTGATGCTGCCACAGTCTGTGTTGCATCGCATTGTAGTGTGAAAGTGAAAATAGAGTCCCCTACAAGCTAGGAGATCGCTTTAGCGGTTTTGGAATAGCCGATCAAATTCGGAATAACCGGCCTAGGTGCTGTCCGAGATTCATTATGCTGCTTCGCCCGACGAAATAGTGGGGACGCGCGAACTATCTTACAGGAACACCAAGTCGATGACGACCTCTACTCATAATCACTGAGTGCCTCTGCTCAGGGTAAGAAAATGATAAGCCGTTATGGATGGTGCCATGAATACACCACCGGAGCATCCTGCATTTGCTGCGCAGGACAGCTTGGCGGTCAACAACTTGATGCTACAGATTGAACGAGTTGTACCTGGTGGATTCCGCCAAGGCAAGCCAAGACACTCTGCTAGCTACCTTGGGGACGGCATGCAGCAGGTGATGATGGTGGCACACGATGAGTATGAGGCTACGAGGGTTCTCCCGAGAGATGGAGACCCCGCCCTGGAGCCAACGATATTCGCCAAGGTTGCAAAGACTTGAATGGAAGACCTGCAGCGCTGTCTCTGGAGCCAAAGGTCCTGTTATCACTTCTCTGGGTTACAATACTGTTCAGCGTTTTATCGACTGTACCATGTCGGGTAGCCTAGCAGACAGTGTCCCGATCAATGTTTTCTCAAAGGCCATGCTGGATGGCGGGTAATCTTTGATTAGCGAGCAATTCCACCAATCGCCGAAACAACCAGCATTACGACGGGTGGATCAAAAGTTCAATCCACTGTGGTCAGGTTGTGGGAGTTGAAAGTCCAGGGTCGGCAACATGCCACAAGCAGGGACGGTAGGGCAGCATGTATGCGCATATTGGAGACCATAGACACCACATATTGTGGTGCTGAGGGGCAATCTGTAGGCCGGGCTGACTTTGAAATCACCCGTTGGGAAAGACATCCGATTATGATGTTTGAGGAGCTACGGTCAGTGTGGATGCGCGAACATCGCACGTCGCCTACTAGCATAGACATACACATAGCGGCTCCAACTGAAATCGTTGCAGCACGCAAGAACTCCCTTTAACCCAACTTTGTTCAAACACAGCATGATCTCGATCATTTTGACAGTTGATGATTTCGAGCACAGGCCTACGCACTGTTATCTTGTGCATGCATGCCACTGTTGATATTGCCGATGCTCTGGACCGGGACTTTGTGATCTCCGCTGACCGGCACCCTTGCCCTAACTGCGAAGGCCTTTTGGTTTACCATAGGTTTCGTTCGTGCCCTACAATAGCCAGCTTATTCCTCAAGGGGTCTGCATACAGAAAGGACAAGCAGACCCGAGGTGGTATCCGAGCGTGAGCAGTTGATCAGCCACCACCACAGATTGGTTCAAACCTCCACCTAGAAAGGTTTGGCCGACAAGAACGCTGTAAATAAGAACACGAGAAACAGTATTCATGGGGGATAACCTTCCCAGAAGTAAACGCTCATCTATAGACATGATCCAAAACTTCAAGATGACTTTCTTCGACCCGTTGATGCGCGAAAAACAGCTTGAAAGGAGTTGGCTGACGGCAAGGTTGAGTCTGGTGGAGGTGATCGCTGGTGAGGGCAAGCTGGACAGGCGGTGAAGGTGCACAGCACGGCAATGTGCCCGATTTTTAAGGGTTTTAGGGTCTGGTAATCGTGGTGGTGAACACTGCGATATCACGATGTTTCAGGTGAATCACCTGTGTGTTGACAATGAACAAGTCTTGGAACCCTGAAGAAAAATCAAGGACTGCGCTGGTGACTGACTTTGAACGTGGTCAAGAAAGGGCATGTTGGTTTGTTTGGGGTACGAAAGAAACACCAGCAAATGGGAATTCTGGCAATCATGGAAGCCAATATTGGCATGGCTGCCCTATATTCACAAACATATATGTCGTTGGATCCTTTTCGAGTGACGGCATTGTCTTGCGCCTCAATCCAGAGAAGGTTTGCATCGGCATTTCAATAGGCATTTCACTGGCACGCTGGTTAGCTGTCCATTTGTCGGTTTGTGCTGAACTAACCTGCAGATAGCCAAACGAGTAGAGGATGATCTCGGAGATGAGCGCATAGTTAGGCACCATCATCGCAACTGGTCGGAAGAGTGCTTTCAGATTGTCTGGCAGCTCGGAGCGTCCTGCGTAGCCCGGGTTCATGGTGATGAAGACGTTGCACGTGTAGATGAGGGAGATGCGCGTTCCCTCAAACACAAAGGACTTCATCTTGGCAGCCACAGCACGCTGGATGTCAAGGATCTGCTGAGCCACCACGCTCAACACCTCTAGCTCGATGCGGTTGAACTCGTCAAAGCACGCCCAAGCCCCACATCCGGCGAGGCCTTTGAAGAACTTTCCCATTGCCAGGTAATCCAGCTGATGACAGGGGTTGGAGAACAAGCGGTGGAGTGGAAGAGGGTAGGAAGCACCAGCAATGTCAGTTGCCGTGTGTGAGTTCTAGAGAGCGAAAAGGGAAAAAACATAACCTCATTAAGGTTGTCGAAAAGTCGGCAAGCTGGCAATGGACAGCAATAGAATCAGCAAGATCCAGCGAACCGGGTTGAGCTGCACAGGCACTAGCGTCGTCTCGTAGTTGGAGGTGAAAAATACACAGAGTTCAACAGAATCTGATTGCATTCGGCTGTGCTCGCAATTTTTCAAAGCACAATCTGAAATGTCAGTCCAATCCACATGCAACTTGTTCGCTCACTCATAGTTCACAACAACACCAACCATCATTCGGGGACAGTGGCGTATTCAAGCATATCTAGCACGAAGCGTGTACCAGCTCACTGTTTCAACCGAGTCACCACGAGAACTCGGTTGTTGTCATATGCCAATATGTAGATTCACAAATTCCCACAGTTTGAGTAGGTGATTGCAGGCTCCCACCTGATCGGAACAGTTGTACACCACGCACTGCATGGCCAGAGCCTTGGCCAAATCTTTGGTGGTCTCCGTCTTGCCCGTTCCGGCAGGGCCCTCTGGTGCCCCGCCCATGTTGAGGTGGATGGCGCTCACAAGTGTGCGGTAGCATCTATCCGTCAGGGGTGTGATGACTAGACGCGAGCTGTTGCCCAAATACTCGTATCTGACACACAACCACATCCAGGGCTCTCCCTTCGCCTCCCAAATCGACAAGTTCTCGACAAGAAGTCCCATGGAACAGCCTATTTTCGTGGTCCATTGCCTATTCTTGAAAATCATCAGCTACAGAGTTGTTCGGTAATATTCTATTCCCCAGCCTCCAAGATATTCACGGAGCCAAGCCGGAATGTCTCTGGTGCTATGTATTCAGCACAAACGGAAGGAAGATATCACCAATTGAAACAGCGCTCCAAGGAAACTGGTTTGCTATTGGTCCACATTGCCCACATTGCCTGCAAAGTTGTTTCAAACCTCTGGTGACCCCAGCATGCGGTCGCTCACTCACCCGTACGGACGCGTTGCGTTGATCAGTCGCACCACGACGTGATTCTCCTCCCAGTAGTACCGCAACTGTGCTTGCCACGAAAAATCGTTCTCGTCCTCCAGGAGCTGGTCTGCTAGCTCGGTGATCACGTCTCGGGCATGCACGTCAATCACTATCAAAGCTCCTAGGGTTTTTCGCTCCAAGCTGGTCAGCTGGCCGCGCACACGCTCCACCACAGCCTGCGTCGCATCAACCAGAGTTCGTGTGGCAACATGGCATATCGTTAGCCATCGTAAACATCAGTCATGAAAGACGATGCAATATCAGCCCAATAGTGCGACACTTGCTGTCTTGTCTTTGCCTGAAATTGCTCAGCAGGGCAAGAATTGAGCAGAGGCGCTGGTGCTGCAGCATGCTAGTGCAAACAGAGCAGGCGGCGAATGGTGATGGAAGCCAAGACAGTGAAGTTGCAAAACAGAGCAACAGAAACTCAACAAACACAGACGACAATGTGTACGAGCACAGTGGCATGCAAGCCATCTCGCCAGAGACAGAACGAACAACGCACACACACGTGATGTCACAATCACAACCCATACGACAAACCGCGCACACGATATTGCAGACAAATGCGTCACACCCCCTAGAAGCAGTGCAGAATCTCACCTGCAAATGCGCGACACCCCCTAGAAGCAGTGCAGACTCTCACCTGCAACTGCTTGGTGCACGTGTTGTCGTAGGTCCTCAAGCCGATAGCACCTTGGGATCGGATCATGCTCTCTGCCTCTTTGGTCCAGAACACCTGACTGGCAGCTAGCACCACCTGCCCAGGCCATTGGGTGATCCACCGCACCCTGCTTGCGGGCGTGGTGCTGTCATACGCGGCAATCGAGTCCTCCACAGACTGCCTCACGCTAGCACGCATGGCCTTCTCCGTGTCAATTAGCCACTTTTCCACCAGCCCCCCTGCCTGCTCAGCAAAATCACGCTTTCGAATTCACGGCATGGAGTGGCCGACTATGTCTTCGATGCTGAAGCTCAATTGGCATGGTCTTCTGTTTACATGCAGAACACCAGGTCCAAATGGACCTGCATACTAGGTGCTGAATTTCGATTAGAAACAACAGTCACGCCAAGATGAGGACCCAGGTCCCGATGACCACAATGTGAACGTTCAATCCTAGACGCATGCACGGGAATGGGGCGAGTGCACAGCAATGTGCAAAACGCTGCGCACGTGCAGTGGACGTACTGCACATGGCGCATCGGAACGATTGCCTGCAAAACCGGCGTTGCAAGCTTACGCGGCTCTGAATCGTTTTTATCGAAAGCAACCATGTAAGGACGTCGTAGCCGTCCAGGCACATCTCTCCCTGCAACAACACAAGCGCTGCGATGCACGGCAACCGTACTCATCAGCTTCAAGAGCTGGCACAGGAGAGTCCCATCGCCATGGACGCGAATACTCACCGAGGCAGTGTCCACCACGTTTTTCAGCGGCACGCGCTCTTTCTCTTCGCTCAGCATAGCAGTAACAGTCAGGTCCTCCTGGAACTCGAGTCGGTGAATGGCTTCAAACACTTTTTTGAGGTACGGTTGCACCCGCAGCGGGTCCTTGGTCTCCGATAAAATGGCGAGCATTTCGTCATTCGAGAGGAAGAAAAACCGGGGGAAGGCTAGGCGTTTCGTCTCGAGGTAGTCATTCAATCCCTTCTGGATTTGCTCCAGGAATTCGTTTGCCTGGAATCAGGGAGGCACAGCACTGAGCGGGACTACAGCTTATGTCACACATTGACTCTGTCGTAGTGCACAACACTTAAAGAGCTTTAAAGGCTAAAGAGGGCAATGAATGTTGGCGACAGGGTAGCCTATATCAACATGAAAACCTGGTGGTTCCCATCCCGTCAACAGGTGTCCATTTCAAATTGAATGCGCTGAGTGGCGCATACCAAACAAGGAGTTGGACCTGTTGCGATGGGCTCATATCCGCTCTAGGCAGCTGGAAAAACACAGTACATCCATCGAAGATGAGATGAGCAGTACACAAATAAATGAAAAAGTTTGTAAGTGCACACATACCATGATCTAGGAACAGCACACATGTTGCACATCCGTATAAAAATGAGGCACACAAATACATTCCTCACTACGCACACACACCTTTAACAACTTCGGATAATTTTCTTCACTAGAAAGGATCTGCATGGCCGAGTTGCACAACAACGTGGCTGACATGATGCCTCGCCATGTTGCGTCGACCACCTTGAAGATGCGCCCCTCAGCAGGCATCTGCTGCATGATGTCCTCGGAGCCAAAAATGGGGTACAGATACATCCAAGAAATCTGCATCCTCCACCACCGAATACAGGAAAATACGTGTGTTGGTATAGACACTGCAACATTCAATTCTAGCGAGCCAGATGTTGTAGAATGATTCCACCGTCCCAAACGGTGCCGTTTCCAGGAACAAGACCCCATTTCATTGTGTGTGCCCTAAGGACCATTGACAGGTCATGATGTACCTCTTGAACAAAGCTGGGCAACACCAAAGTGATGTACCCATGGAGTTACCGCAAAATGCTTCTGTTATTTCTTCAGCTTCCACCTTGCATACCTGGCACTTGAGCCACTCATCAAGGGTGTCTTGCACCCGCTTCAACTTCTTCTCCCATTCCAGCACGCGCTCCTCAATAGGTTTTATGTAGGGAGACCCCCGGATGGTCTGCGTTTTGATGATGTGATCGTCCAGAAGCATTTGAACCTCATCTAATCCCTTCAGAATGTGTGTTTCGGAGTCCCGATAAGCAGAGCATTCTAATGCTACGCCATTCCACTCCACATCCATCTTTTCCAACATTCTCTCCAGATTGTACTCCTGCATGACACATATCAAAGGGCTCATACTGGGGCACTTAAAGAACAATACATCAATTGCTGCAAAAAAAAATGCACATTTTGATCTTAACCTCGCACAACATCCCACAAAACTCATGTATACAGTGCTACCGCATAGTGCTGTTTGTCTCAACCAGTCTCAACAATGAGCCAAGGAGGCCTCATTGTCTCCTTGTGAGCCCTTGCACGGAAGTCTGTATGAGTGGGAGGCTTGGGGTTTGCCGATATCGGAAAGCTCAACCAATAGGGGGGCAAGCTCTTACATCTGGGTTCCTGGGTTCAACTCGTGGTGTGGTAGGATTCAGTGTCGGCTGGTGGATGATCCCTGGGCACTCTAGCTGGAGGGTCATGTGATCATACGCATCGTGCAGCTGCTGCAATGTGCAGCTGCTTGCATCCTCAACTTTGCATTTGCGATGCATTGCCCTGACAATATGTTGCAGGAAAAAGAGCGCCAAAGGTGGGACGTGACGGGTATGCCGCACCTTGCTGGATATTTCACTTATTTCCTCAATCGCCGGAAGGAATTCGTGGAGCTTCATGCCCAGGAGCGTGTTCAGAGTGAAGCCCTCCTCTGGTTTGACCTCCTTGCCCACCGTCTCGGAGATGTGCACCCAGTGGCGGGCGCGCAGCCCCGGGTTGCGCAACGCCATCACCAGCGGCAGGTGCTGCTTGAACTCGCTGATCTGTCGGTGCATCTCCAGCGCCACCTGGGCTGCCTCCGGCGTGAGAGAGGCCGACTTCGACAGCCTGGATATCGCCTGCTTTCTTGTAAAGAGCACCCATCCCACTCAATGGTCCATTTGGAGGGCTAGATATCAACATCTTCATAATAAGACAACGAACTTGACCGTCAAAAACAAGGACAACAAAAACAACTGTCATCTGGGTAGCTTCTGGGTAATTCGCTTCGAAGATGGCCAGGAACTATTGAAATAGAAAATGCCCAGTGAATGCCAGCAGCTTCACTTCGGTCAGCAGAGCTGAGTTCGTAGAGTTTGCTACATTCGTGAGCACTATGGTGTTTCCCTAGTGTGGCGTATCACGGCGTGCCTGATGCCATTTGATGACCTTGCTCTCCAGGTCGTCCCGATTGAGAGCTGCGAAGTCCA